>CM046875.1:15518969-15819503 GCA_025667525.1 Glebionis coronaria
ACTCACATACTCGGCTTCTGTGGTGGATATAGCAAGAGCGGTTTGTTTCTTGGAGAACCAAGAAGTTAAACAACAACTCATGAAGGTAGAAACTCCACTAGTGCTTTTCTGATCCACATAGTCTCCCGCATGATCTGAGTCCGTGTATTCTATGGTTTCTACACCAGTCCCTTTGGGAGCCTCTTGGAAGCGAGCAAAAAGGCAAACACTAAACATGATATCCGGTCGACTTGCCATTAGGTACAACAAAATACCAATCATACCTCTATATTTGGTATTGTCTACCGACTCACTATCATCATCTACGGTGAGTTTAGTATCCGAGGCCATAGGGGTCTTCATTAGTCTAGAGTCCTCTAATCCAAATTTCTTTAGGATTTCTTGAATGCACTTAGATTGATTAAAGAAAATACCATCGTCCATTTGTTTAATTTGGAGTCCTAAAAAGAAGTTAAGTTCTCCATCATGCTCATTTCAAACTCGTCATGCATGATTTTGTCAAAGTCATCACACAAACTTTGACAAGTTGAACCAAATATAATGTCATCAACATATATTTGTATGATTATGAGGTGAGAACCTTTCTTCTTTGTAAAGAGTGTATTGTCTACCATCCCCATGGTATACTCATGTTTTACAAGAAACGTTTTAAGTCTATCATACCAAGCTTTGGGTGCTTGTTTAAGACCATAAAGAGCTTTATTAAGCTTTTAAACATGATCCGGTGTGTTAAAATCAATGAAGTCGGGAGGTTGAGCCACATATACCTCCTCATTGATCAAACCATTAAGAATCACACTCTTTACATCCATTTGTTGAAGCTTAAAGTCTAATGCACAAGCGTAAGCTAAAAGGAACCTAATGGACTCTAACCTTGCTACCGGTGCATATGTCTCATAATAATCAATCCATTCTTGTTGATTATAGCCTTGAGCTGTAAGTCTAGCCTTATTACGAGACACAATACCGTTTTCATCTAACTTATTCCTATATACCCATTTGGTTCCTATAATGGTAGTACTTCTAGGTGGAGGAGCAAGTTACCAAACGTCATTAGCAATGAATTGATTTAATTCTTCTTGCATGGCGATGACCCAACTCTCATCCGTCAAAGTTTCTTTAACATTCTTTGGTTCGATCATTGAGATAAAACAAAAGAAGTTACTTTGATCTTCTACTTGAGATCTTAGCGTCCTTTAATTTAAGTCTCCTTTGACATTATCGAGAGCATGATCCTTAGACTCCCTAATGTATACTCCCTTTTCAACATTAAGGTCCTCAACACTTAATTTTCTAACCTCTTTGGTTTTAACTATGTCTAATTCATCTAAGTCATCATCTACCAAAGGTGGTGTCTTAGATTAAGGAGGGGTTTCATCAAATGTCATGTAGGGTGATTCTTTGATTACACCCGAGGTTCTATTGAGGACTATGTAGGCTTTACTAGTTTAAGAATAACCTAGAAAGATACCTTCGTACGACTTTGGTTCGAACGTGGTAAGGTAATCTTTGTTGTTAAGAATGAAGAACTTGCTTCTAAACACCTTAAAGTATTCTAATGAGGGCTTCTTACCTTTAAGAATCTCATAAGGGGTCATTCCTAGAAAAGGTCGAATAAGAATTCAGTTGTGAATATAGGTTGATGTGTCCACGGTATTGCACCAAAATTTTTGAGGAAAGGATTTCTCGTTTAACATTGTCCTACTCATCTCTTGGATGGTCCTATTCTTCCTTTCAACTATCCCATTTGATTGTGGAGTGTGAGGAGCCGAGAAGTTATGGGTAATACCATGAGCTTCACAAAAGGCACCAAATTGCACTTCGTTATCAAATTCCCTACCATGATCCGTCCTAATGAAGACAATTGAACATCCTAGTTGATTTCAGATCCTTCGACTAAAGGTTTCGAAATGGTCGAAAGCTTCATTCTTAGAAGCCAAAAATCTAGTCTAAGTGAATATAAAGTAGTCATCAACTATAACTAGGGTACAAAGGTTACCTCCATAACTCCGTATGGCGGAAGGTTCAAAGAGATCCATATGTAGGAGCTCTAAGAACCGAGAGGTCGGTACCAAATTCTTGGCCTTGTGACTTGAGTGAACTTTCTTCCCAACTTTTCAAGCATCACAAAAGTGACTATCAAACTTAATCTTGGGTAGATGTCTTACCAACTCCTTAGAGACTAAAGATTGAATTAAACGCATATTAGCGTGAACAAATATCCTATGCTAAAAAGTGTAACTATTGATGAGACTGCTTTTATACATAGTCTCATCGTCCAAATCGGGCTTAAAATGCTTAAAATATCATCAAAATACCCAAAAATATGCATGTGTTTGTTCATTGTGTATTTTATGTACGGATATCGTGAAAGAAACAAAAGATCACAAGAATCTAGCAAAAACGAACACGGGAAACGAAGCCGCACAAAGAACCGGACCCGAATCATGAATTTCCAAAAATACCCTTGAAGTTTTGAAGATTGTCAACTTTGGTCCCTCATCTTTGAAGATTTGGCAAGAAAGGCCCTTGGAGAATTCATTTATACAAGATTTATCCTTGAAGAATGAAGACTTGTCAAAAGAACCCCTTGAAGAATGCCTAAAATGCATATATGGTCCTTTAAATAAGATTGCAAAAGTTTTTGTGCCAAAAGTAAAAAAAAAAGAAACTTTGGTAACAAAGGAATTTGGTTCATGGCTGATAAAAAATGAAGTGACAAGCATAGGGGAATACAAGGGCCATTTTGGCCAGACAACATATCTCACCACACCCTATCACTAGCCTCCACGTCACCCCACTAACTCATCCACCCAATCACGTTACACCTCCTTGCCACCTCATTCCTCCACCTCATCTGGTCAAACAACAATCAAAAGCATAACTCTTTTTATTTTATTTAAATTAGTTTTAAACGAGTTTAATAAAATTAAAAAGAGTGGGAAACATCTACTATTCATCCCCCACCCCTAAATTAGCCCTAATCACCCAACATAAACCCTAATCCCAATCAAAATCAAAACAAAGGGGTTTGAGTTGATACTTTCCATTCTGGCAATTGTTCATACGCGTGACACACCCATGTGATTGGTTTTGTTCTCACTTCACCCCAAGGCCCCACAAGGAATTCCCCTGTCACACCAATTTTAGTAACTTTCAAATCTGGAGAGGAAATCAACGGGTATACTTGTTTTCTTATTGCCAAAGGCTTGGATGAACGCCCATGATTCATTCAAGGACAGCTAGCACCCTGTATCTTCACATGTCACCACATTGACTAAATTTCAGAAATTCAAACGAGGGGTACTTTTGGAATTAGCTATCTAGGGTTTGCAATTGTTTTTTAGTTCTAGAATATCCAGTTAGCATTATAAAAGGAGCCCTCATTGTGTGAGAAGCCCTTTGTTCTAGTTTTTTGTACATTTTTTTAAAAGTAACGAAAATGAACATTTAAATATTGTGCAAAAATCTGTGTTCCACTTTAATTGTTTTCTAGTTTAAGGTTCCAATGTTTATGCAAC
The DNA here is from genome assembly GCA_025667525.1 of Glebionis coronaria. NCBI lineage: Eukaryota > Viridiplantae > Streptophyta > Magnoliopsida > Asterales > Asteraceae > Glebionis > Glebionis coronaria. The sequence continues at coordinate 15,522,491 of CM046875.1, forward strand.
AATTAGTTTAAGTTTTGTTAAAAGAAGTTTTGTTTTAAGTTCAAAGAGTTTGGCAAGATCATTGTTTTACCTGGATTGTGAATCCAAAATCTCATGGAAGTGAAAGTGGAAGTTGGATTTTGGTTTTCACATCTGTTTTGTAAATTTGTTTTTCAAATTTAAAAGGTTTCAAGAAAGATAGTGGTTTCAAGGTTTTTGGTTTTCAAAGTTGATTTTCATATTTTTGGTTATATAAGCTATAAGCCATAAGCTTGCTTAATCAATAAGCCAATCATATTGCCTTATAGGGTTGTTACCAAGCTATTCTTTTATTCCTGTTTCTTTTTATCTTAGCAGGTACTCAAGAATCTCTTTATTGAAGTCATATTGGGTGTTGACTGAATAGTCACACTAGCATTTCTCTACATCAGCAATCATTCAATCCATAAGCTCAGTTTTAAGCTGAAAGGAGATGGCATTCAGCCATTAAGGGGCCTAGATGTGCGTCCCTCTAGGTAAAATTGGGCTTGAACCCTCTTTTTAGTCATAAAAATTGAGTTTTATGTGACTTTTGTGGTTTGACAGTTTAAGTGTTAGCATAAGCTTTGTTTGCTCTTATTTAAGTATATTATGCATGTATGAGTAAGTATTAATCAGTTTTGGGAAGTCTTGCTTAAATATCTTTGTAAAAATTTTGTTTTCTGAAAACTAAGGGGTGTTTGGGTTTCGGTTTTAAACATGCTTTGAGTGACACAAGGTTTATAAAAACCAGTTAAACACCTTCCTTAAGTTGGCTTGACTTGTATTTGGTAAGTGGTTTTCATTTTGGTAGGATAAAATCAGAGTTGCATATTAAAAATTTGGGAAAAACTAGTCATTCATAATCAACAGCCTATAACAGCCTTGTTTTAGTAAATTTGACCACCATATCTTTATATCTGTTAGGGATAGATGTAATCTAGGGCTTGGTACTGTTTAGCTTTGACTTGGTGGTCTTTTAAGCAAGATTTTAGCCATTGAAACTCACCAGTTGGCACTTTAGACCAGCTATACTGTTCACAGACCCCTAGGATCATATCAGTGACTTGTTTGGCTCATTAGTGTGAATTTTCTTGCCTAGACTTGTGTGTTTTTGTGCTTATATTGACTCCCCACACTCCACTGAGTGTGGGGGTGCCTTTGGTATCCAACAAAACTCATTAACAAGCAAGTTACAAGCACATTAGTCCCCATACTCGTTTTTCACAAGGAGCAGTGAGAAGACTTCCCACTGATTGTGTTCTTGTTCCCACTGATAAGCAAAAGGAAAAAAGTCCCTAGATGTCACTTACATTAAACACTGATTTTTGTCTTATTAGGAAAAAAGTCAGTGTTTTCAAATTTTTTTATTTTTTCCTTAGTTTAAGTAATTATTTTAAGATTTTTCATTTAGTTTTATTTTACTGTTCATTTACTATTTTTTAGATTTAATTCCATTTTAATTAGTCTTTATTAATCTGCTTTTTATCTTTTACTTTAAAACTTCAACATTTTTTAGTTTTAAAAATTTTGTTAGATTCAGAAAAATATTTTAAGATTTTTTTAGTTTAAAAAGTTTCACTCTTCATCTTTTTAGTTATTTTTTAGATTTAATTAAATTTAATCAGGATTAATTCAAAACTATTTTGTCTTTTAGTGAGAAAAATTATTGTTTTCAACTTTTTAAATTTTTCTACTGTTCAGTAATATAATTTAGGATTTTTGAAAATGTTAAATTAATTTTATCATTATTTTATTATTTTTAATCATTATTTTAGTCTAAAATTTTTTTGTGTGTTTTAAAAATAGAAAATAGTCTTTAAAATTTAGGAAAAATACTTTTCAGTCTTTAAATAATATAAGTGAGTTATTAGTTTAATAAAATAATATTTTAGGCTTTTTATTAATTATATTTAATTTTAAGGCTTTAATTAGCATTAAAAATTGAATATTTAATTAGTAAAAGGTTTTAAAATTTATTTATTGAATTTTTATTCTTACTTATTTTATTTTAGACTTAGTTTTAATTTTTAATTAATTTTGAGCTTAAAATTTTAATTTTTTCACGTTTTACGTAATTACGTCATCGTTTTACGTCAATATGTCGTAGTGTAATCGTCGTCGTAGCTCGCCTTTAATTTTCTCTCTTCTAAACCAAAAATGACACTAATCCAAATTTGATTTTATATAATTGGCACTTAATTAACACACCTCCTTCGAGAACAAACCCGCATTTATTCGATTTTACGTTTTTCCTAAAGCGTAAGATTTAATACTTGCCCGCATTATACGCTCTATTTCCAAAAAGACGTATTTTACTACTATCATCTTGGCGCCGCTGTCGGGGAGGTGTTTTTGAGTTGCCATTATTACTATGGTGTTTGTGTGAGTAGTGCGTTCTTGCTTTTCAAATTTTGGAAAGCGTATATAACGTACATACTCATTTTTGTTATTTTTCTCTATTATATTATAGTATCCAAATAAATCGTGTTTAATTTTCCTAAACTAAACACACAACAATCATTTTACTATATTATAGATATCCCATTATCGTTTTCGTTTTTCTTGTGAGTATTATTAATATATTGTATTTACGTAGAACAATAAATATACAAGTACTCCAAAAGCGTGAAAACGCAACCTTAATTGGGATTTCATCACTCAATTATTGTATTCGAATTTAAAGCAAAAGTTTAAAGGCAAAATAGATAATTACTTTCGTGAGGCTTAATTTTGATTAACACAAACTATAAGGTGGGTATAAGGTGGTTGTATTTCACGACTTAAAGGAAAAAGGCTCTTAAGTGCTTAGCGCCGTCTCGTTTCCTCCGCTTGCTTGTGCGTGTTTTGAGAAAGAAGGATAATCGAGGGTTTTCCGCCCAAGTATTATCTACGTATCATATATATTTGCTTGTCTTTTCAAGATTAAACCCTCTTGAACGTTTTGGTGTTCCACCAACGTTTTAAAGTCATCGAAAGCGTTCACCCTACGTGATTGTTTCTTTCTTTGAGGCTCCTTTAATCGAGAAATCTATTCGAGGAGAGATTTGTAGATTTGAGTCTACGTAATACACAAAAATCTAAAAAATTAAAAAACAATCAAAAACCAAATATATTGAAAAATCGAAAAACCGCAAAAAGAATCTTCTTTGCTACCCCCCCCCCCCCCCATTCTACGCTTAGTGAATGCGCACTCGATCGAAGAATTATTCTAATTCTAGCGACGCTTCGAATCGACGCAATCGTAAACAAAGGAATCGACGACCTAGACGAGAATTAGAAACCGACGTTCCTAATATCGTTGTTGAAGAGACCGTAGAAGAGATGGCCGACAATCGTTCGATGATTGAATTGATCCAAGCGCCCACCGAGGGTTATGGAGACGCGATCGTTATTCTCGCTATCGAAGCGGAGAATTTTGAGATTAAGAGCAGAATGCTTTCATTAATCCAAGCTACGAAGTTTCGAGGTCGTGAAGCCGATAATCCTCACGACCATATTCGGAATTTTGATCGTCTTTTAGTCACGAGCAAGTTTAAGAACGTCGGCACCGATGTCGTCAAGCTTATGCTTTTTCCGTACTCGCTCGATGGTGCCGCCAAGGATTGGTACGAGAAAGACCACCTAATTCTATAATTACGTGGAAGGATCTCGTTTCCAAATTCGTTAATCATTTTTTCCCACCGTCTAAGACGGCGTTTTTCAAAAATGAAATTACGAGATTTGAGCAAAAAACGAATGAATCTTTTAGAGACGCGTGGGATCGTTTTAAGGAATTGCTTAGGCAATGTCCTCACCATGGATTTTCCGAGTTGCACCAAATCTATACGTTTTACAACGGTCTTATTTTTCAAGAACAAGATTCGTTGAATTCTGCCGTCGGAGGCAACTTTTTGTGTAAGACTCCGAAAGATGCATTAATGATTATCGAGAATAGATCCAAGGTTTACCAACTCCGCAACGCACCGAGTGTTGCCAATGTCGCCAACGTTAGTAATTCTAATCGCGACATTGAGAGATTTGATGCGAAAGTCGACAAGCTAACGAATGTGTCTACGTCTTTTCTCATCGAAATGCAAAAGAAAGACGCTCCCGCTACGGTGAAAGTGGTTGAGACTTCGTGTACGTTTTGCGGTGTACCTCATAATTATTACGAGCATGCGGCTACGGATGGTCAAACGTTGAATGTGAGTGCGTTAAACAACAATTTTTCTAATCAAAATCAAAATAACGCCGGTCCATCGCAACAAACGAACAACTTCAATCAAGGCAATAATTTTCAAAACCGCAACAATTTTCAAGGAAACAATCATGGTAATCAAGGTTATACTCAAGGTCAAAATTTGAATTGGCAAAATCGAGGTTTTAACAACAACAACAATCAAAACTGGAATTTTAACAATGGGCAAAATTCGAATTTTTCAAATAACGCTAATCAAGGGAACAATTTTCAAGGGAATCAAAACCAAGCTTTCAATCAAAACTATAATGGCTCAAATGATTTTCAAAATTACGTTAAATCAAATGACGCTAATATGAAGATATTAGAAACGCAAATTGGTGATATGAAAAATGAATTTTCGAACACGTTGAGAGGGAAAAACAACAAAACTGAGCAAGGACAAATTGACATAAAAAAGATGTTTTCGGCTATTATGAACAAAGCCTCGGGTGCTTCATCGAGTTTGTTACCTAGTCACACCGTTTCTAATCCAAAGGAACAATGTAAAGACGCCTCGTCTCGTGAGAAAGTTCGTGTGATTACCCCTAACCTTGATGGATTTCGAGTTGTTCCTTCTTCTCAACCCTCGACTTCTAAGACGTCTTCTTGTTCTAAATTCGATGGGGTGAACGTGTCGACCAAGGAAAAGAGTTCACACCCTCGTGTACCTCAAATTCCATCCACAGTTCAAAAAGAGAGTTTTATCGACCTTACCAAAGTAACCCTTGAAGAAACTTGTGCATCGATCCTTCTTAAAAAACCTGAAAGGCATATGCCGAGAAAGGACGAGGATCCGGGCCAATTTCTACTACCTTGTGATTTTTCCGAGATTGAGGGATGTTTAGCCCTTGCCGATTTAGGTGCTAGCATCAATCTCATGCCTCATTCTCTTTGGAAAATGATGAGATTGCCTTCACTTACCCCCACGAACATGACAATCGAGCTTGCAAATTTTACACCACTTATACCAATTGGAATAGCCTAGGATGTCTATGTTAAAGTTGGAAAGTTTGTTTTTCCCGAGGATTTCATCATATCTGATTATGAGTGTGACCCTAAATGTCCCATTATTTTAGGCCAAACATTTTTATCGACAGCTCGAACCATAATCGACGTTCACGAGGGAAGACTTACTATGAGATATGGGGAAGATAAAATGGACTTTTTCACGAGTAAATCCCAAGTGTCTAATGATCATGAAAAAGTCGAGGTTTCAAAACCTAATGTTTTAAATTCTAATGATTTCAAAATGTTAACTTTAGCGGAAACTATGAGGCTTAATGCATGTTTTGAAAGAATTAAGAAAAACGGTTATAAAGATGATGATTTTAATGATAAATAATACGTGTACTTAATTCAAAAGGGTATGCGTAAATTTATGGATGAAAAATCACTTTGGGATATATTTAGTTAAACAAGTAAACGACCAATTCCGAAGGTCGACGTTAGTGCCATCATGACAATGACAAAAATGGACTCGTCTTCACCACCTTTGAAGGACCACGTCTTTGAGGCTTCAACTTCTAACTCCATCGAAGTACCTCCTTTTTCTAGCCCAACACCCGGTAAGGCTAAAGGTTTCAACGACATTGATCCTATCGTCTTAGAAAAGTCACCTAAGCATAGTCATTCGACTTGTAAGACCATGGTTGTGAGTGCTCACATCGACTCTTTCTTTGACGATGACGATGGCGATTATGCCGAGATTGATCACGTACTTCGAAATCCACATGCCATTTTTGAGGATTCTTCCAAAAAGACCTCTTCACATGTGAAGTACGATGATTACGAGTTTGATCCCGAGATTGAGGAAATCATTGAACGAGAGCTAGCTCTTATGCCTTCACTTCCACCTACAAGTGAGGTAGATCTTTCCAAAATCGAGGATGAACTAAATGAGTTGGAACGTCATATTTTTTATGACGAACCAACTCATGTGACCCAAAATCCAATTCTCGAGGAGTTACCTTATCAACAATCCTCAAATGAGAATTACGTTTACCACATTCGTGAGGATTTAAGTTATCAATAATCCCCACAAATGAATGATGGTTTTGTGCTTGATCGTGATCTTTTTGAGAGAGTTTCTAAGATACTCAAGGAGGGGAATGACAAACCTTGGTTTGACAAGCCTATCTTTGATGAAGAAATTGAAGAGATCGACGTTCATGAGGATGACGAATATGTTGACCCCGAGGGGGCGGTTTTCTTTGTTGATCGACGTTTTGAGAACTTATACAATCCACCACCCCCTCACCACGACTTAAATGTGAGGATTTTTAGCGCGACTAATTTTGAATTTGACACCCCAAATATTTTCGACATTATCAAATCGGGTTTTCTTAATGAGTTTTTAAACGATGAAAAAGGAAAAGATTTTAAATGTGATTTAAAAGAATTTTTTACAAGTTTAACTCCGTCATCACCGCGTTTTATGAGTGCTACCACCTCGTCTACTCCTTTTGACGACGGTTGGTGTGGATCTAGTGTGGGGGAAGCCCCTTATGTTCCCTCACGTTTCTCCACCGAGGACGAGATTTACGATCTTAGAATTGCTTATAAAGGGAAATCTCGGTCTTCCACCGATGCAATAAATGGAAATCTTATCTATTTGCTTGGTGTGAGTCTACCTCGAGTATCTCATAAGTTTGACTTACACATTGCCCTACCTTTCTACTTCTCATCTATTTTCTTCTACCCCATTGGGTTTTTAGCACATGTTGAAGTGGCGTTGGTTCGCTTATCCCATGAAAACAAGGACGCCGTCTTCGATCCCGGTATTTTGCCTCATCAAAGGACTTAGTCCTTAGTACCTGTTGCTTTTGGGCATTGTTTATCATGTAAGCCCCACCAAATATGACCATACCATGATTATCCCTAAATGATCACATTTATGGGGATTCGAGTCGAGCTTTTGACTCGGTTATCAAAAACAAGGTGCCTCGTGGGGGATTCTCATGCTTATCCTTGTAAATATTATCGTTTTCTAATAGTGTAACAAGGGGACTTGTGCTCTTCCAACCTTTGTTTCACGGTTGTTTGTGATTGTGATTCATTATGTTCATTGTCATCATTGAATCCTCTCGTGTTCGTTTTACGAATCACTCGAGCTTCGATCTTTGACTTTGGAGATTTTGATATCCGATGATATCTGTTAGTGCAAACATTACGATGCTTTGTCGATATAATCTCTTTGTGTTTTGTTGATGACAAACGTATAATTCGCAATACATTATGTAAAATGTTAAGGTACTCGTAATCACTCAAGAATACATTTGTATACTTCTCTCGACACCTCCAAGACCGCATTCGGCATGAATCACTCAAGGTATGTACAAACATGTCATTAACCTAACTAAAGTGATCAAGGATTAATATTTTCTTAAAACTCACATTTTAATCAAATGTGACAAAAGATTTTAATTAACTTTATTTTTAAGAAAATGTTTTATTAAAAAGAAAATGGAAATTTGAATTTGGCATATTCCATATGCCAAAGGAATATCCTTTGAGGGTATAAACCACCCCAGATGGCATATCCCCACTAAAGGATAAATTTGCACGGACTCTGGCGCGGAGGTTCCTTAAAGGAACCCGCGGTTCCTTATTGATAAGGTACCGCGGGTAGAGATAAGGAACCGCGGGTGTTTTTGACCGTTGCAATGTTTCCCTATAAATAGTGGATCATTTCCAGGTTTTCTTTCAACCCTTTTTGCACAGTTTCTTTCAAAAACCATCTTAGATCCTTGATTAGTTAGTTTTGATTAATCTTGTTTAAGATGTGATTCAATCTTCAATCTCCTCATCCTCTCAAGTGCAAAGACAAGAACACTATCATTACCATGATGTGTTGGGTTCACTACATAATGAAGATCTTTCCTCCTATAGATCTAAGTTATGTTTTTAGTCTTCCTACTATGTATATGTAGAAGATCCAAGTGTTGGGTACACTTGGATGTGTTTGTAAGGGTAGAATATCCAAGTGATGGGTATCCTTGGATTCGGTGTTAGTTGTGTAGATCCAAGTCTTGTTAGTACTTGGATATAGTGTTAGAGTTATAGATCTAAGTAATGTGTTCTTAGATCTATATGGTTTATGTGTTTAGGCCATAAAACACAAGGTTTGTTATGTTGGGCCATAAAACATAACTAGTGGGTAGATTAGGATGTGTCTTGGTAGTTCTCACTAAACTCTAAAGTGATGTGGTTGTGTCTAGGTAGTTCTCACTAAACTCTAAAGTGATGTGGTTGTGTCTTGTGAGTTCTCACTTAGCTTTAAAGTGATTAGTAGTTGTGTTGTGTGAAGTTCTCACTTAGCTTCAAAGTGAAGATTCGTGAAGATTGGTTCTAGCCTTCGATTAGAACTCGACATCTAGCCTTGTGTCATTAAATGGTGAAGTGGGCGACGTTGTGTAGATTGGTCCTACCTAAGATTAGGACTCGACTTTTAGCTTAGAGTCGGAAATTGGATAAGCGACGTTATGTATGGTTTCTCCACCTTAAGGAGTTTGTTGACTAGTGAAGTAACTCTCGAGTAAGGTGTACTCGAGGAGTGGAGTAGGGCAAAGAGGAGCTTCGTGACCGAACCACTATAAATCATCGTATCGGTACTTTCCTTTACATTTATGTCTTTACCTTTGTAGATGTATTTATAGTTCCATACTTGTGTTGTGTGTTGTGTGCATCTCATAATCTAAACATCTAAGTTGTGGAAAAGCTATGGCTTAGTACGTGTGTGCTTCGTGTTTAGATTATGGTCAAGTGTACATCACTTAGTCTAAACATCCTAGTTGCGGAAAAGCTTATGCTTAGTACATGTGTGCTTAGTGTTTAGACTATTGCTTGGTGTACTCTTGATTTGATGTGTTTGTGTGTTTACTTACTTGTAGTATTTATCTTTCAATCAAACACATCTCATATCTAGTCAAGCTTGATCGAGAATTTGATACAAAGGATTGTCAAAGTTTAAACATGTAATAAACAGTTTCCTCCACTGTCGATAGTTCCATAAATGGACCGGCGGTTCTTTATTGATAAGGAACCGCGGGTACACATAAGGAACCGCGCACAGTGGATTACGCCGAAATGTTTTGAAAACTAACTAGAAACTATTCAACCCCCCCTCCCCTTCTAGTTTCTACAATTGGTATCAGAGCGAGGTTATTCAAGATCTTTGAAGTATATTGTACTTTAAAGCTTGGATCGATCTTTGCTCTCTTTTTCAAAACAAACGGTTTTTCAAAAGAAACGGTTCATGAAGAGTGATTACTTATGAAATGTGTTTCTTTGTTTCATTCGTACAAGTTTTGGTGTTAAATAAACTTTTTATAATATCCTGAATTAAATCTTTTCATGTTTGGAAGTACAAAAATCTTTTGTGTCATAATTAACTCTAAAATACGAGTTCTATGTGTCTAAAATGATTTTTTTGAGTCCTAAGTCCTTCCAAAAAGTTACCAAATGATTTTGGCCAAAAACTCATTTTTTGTCCTCTGACCGCGGTTCTTTATTGTTCCCCGCGGATCCTTACCAATAAGGAACCGCAGTCAGTCTGACTCAGATTTTTGCAAACTTTGAAAAATCATATAAAATCAACCGTAAGTCCGTAGAAGTCGTGCCACCCGTCATTTCGAACGTAATTGAATTTTCTTTCAATTAAAAATGCTTCCAAACCTTTATTCAATCTTTAAAATTCGGATGGTTTCTAAGTTCCATACTTTGTCCAAAGTATTGAGCGTCGGTTTGTCGTAAAACTTGTGTTTTACTCTTTTCTATTAAGTTGGACATCTCTTGGTGATATATCTTTGAAAATTGATATATTTACAAAGTGTTAAACTTAATTAAATTTTAAATGGGTCAAAGACTATTTTCAAATAAAATCAAGCTATGAATACTTTGTTGTATCTAACACTCAAAACATGGACGAATGCTTTTATGTGTTAAGCTAATTGTTTGTGTATGTTTCTTTGTGTGTTATTATTATATGTAGACATTATTAAGTGTTCCTTTCTATTTGTATTAGTATTGCTTTTTATGTCTAGTCTCTTGTGCCTTGCTTGGTATTTGTTAGTATCTAGTTCTTCCTAATTAGGATGTATGCTAGATTTCTTGCATTTTGGTTGCAACATTATTTGTGCATTGCATATAGGATCAACATCTCTAGGTTTATATATGTTATTTAAACATAATGTACACCTCGTTATGTTTATTAACACTCTTAGGTTTGAAAGCTTTGAGAGCTTATCAAATCTATTGATTTGGGTCGTCTTACTCGATCATTGTGTTATTAGTTCAAGTAGATAAATGTCTCACTATAAAACATGAAACACCCTTTGAAAATCTTAGCTATTTTCTCTTAAAAGAGTGTTTGTGGGAATCAAGAAAGATTTCTATTAAATATCAATGCATTATTCAAACTATGATTGGTATCATTATCGAATCTAATTGACATGTTTTTTAGTGTAGACATGAATGTGGTTTATTAATAATATACATCGGATCATAACTCACACTTGTGTTGATGGTGTTATATTGAATCTACTTGTTCAAATTGTTAGACATATTTTGTTTAATAATTACTTATAATGCACAATAGAGTCGGTTTGATAACTTGGATGTTTCATCCGAAATACTCAAGTAATTTACATTGCTATGCAATTTATAAATGTGTCATTTCTGAAAGACCAATCAAGAGTGTTCTAACAAATTGTGTAAACTTGGTTTGTACAATTCAATGTTATTGGCCTCAATATCTATTAAGGTAATTAACCTTAACTAGACTCTTTTTTCAAGATATGCAATGGTGCATTCTTAACCCTCATTAGGTCATGCATTGTGTCGCCATGCAAGTTTCATCCTTGCTAATATTTATTAGGCAAATGTTGGAATTACATTTTGTCTAACTTGAGAATGACTACTAGAGAATTTATGCACTAGGATCTTAATTTGACCTAACGGTTGAATTACTTCCATGTGGGAAGTTGAGTTGGTGTATAACTCGTAAAAATGGTCGTGTTTAGCCTTAATTGAGCACCTCTAGTGATAGTCTCATACTCATTCTCTAAATTGGCTAAATGGCTCTTCCTATATATGACTAATGATAGTTTACTTTTATGAACTTTGTATGTCATTAGGATTCTTTTTCTTTTGTAGCCATTAGGTTTTTCTTAGCTCTCTTCTTACGTGCTAATTGAACCTATGTGTCTTTCCTTTGTGTGTGTTCTAGTTTTTATTGCTCTTAAGCATGACTTTATGATAAGTTAGACTAGAACATTAGGATTTGCTTAATTGGAAAATCCTCCTTCACCACCTAAACCAAGCCTCACCACCTAAACCTAGCCTCTGTAGGCGGTTCTTTAAATAGACCGCGACTCCATATCAATATGGAACCGCCGGTGGAGATAAAGAACCGCGGGCAGAAGCTCTCAAATTCGGGTTTTCTGAAACTTCCCAATTGTTCCAACACCCTTTGGAATCTTTGTTTCAAACCTTTGAACACTCCCAAAATATCTTGGGCTTTTCCTTTTTTAACCCTTCACTAGTTTGGATCATCCCCTCACCCTTTTAAACCCACCTTGTTAGCCATGTTCTTCACACCTAAAACCATTCATCCTTACCCCTTAAACCACCCATTACTACCATGGTTTCTACAAGATCCTCCAATTCATCCAAAACCTCCTCTTCAAAGAGGCACCTCAAATTTAAGATTAAGTTACCAAAACTTAACTCATCACCTTTTGCCACACCTAAGAATGAGATTGTGCCCCTTCTCATCTCTTCATCACCCTCACCACCTCTTGCACCATGCAAGACTACCTCAACCTATGGTACCAACCATTCACATGGTTCTACCTCCTCTTCATTCCAATCTAGAATGAATGAGCTAACCTCACCCTTCACTTTAAGTACTCTCTTGGATGTGACTACTCAATCTCAACCCATCCAAAGCATTCCCATTGTGAATGACTTTGTTGAACCCTTGGTGACTTCACCTTTCACCCCACCAAATTCCGCCACCACCCTTGTCTTTCATTTAAGCATGTGGATTGCTTATTGCTAAGACATCTAATTTAAGCAAATCTTAGGATTCTAGTGTAACTAAGATTAAAATTATGCTTAAGTTTTATGCTTGAGTTTCATACATCTTTGTATGATCTTTATTCTCTTGTTTTTCCCTTCATGTTTTTCAACATGATTTTTCTTTGAGTCTTGGATCTCATTATTCTCGTGATCTTTCTTTTCTTCTTTATTTTCTCACTCGGTTGTCAAGGAAAGTTAGATTTATATCTAATTCCTCTCCTAGTAAGATTGAGAACTTAAATATTTCTTTTGAAATATTTAAGTAATTATAACTTGCAATTGCAATTGTTAAAAGTCATATCCGAAGCATTGACTTTTAATCCATTTAGCATCTTATGTTAAATTGTTTGACCAAGTGATTTTCCTTTGAGTCAATAATCAGTTTTGGACACCCAATGTTCACGGTTCCTCAAATAACCTTGGGTCTCTTTATTGATAATGAACCACGGACCTATTTAACGAACCGCGGCCATTGAGTCCCTTTGTTCGTTTTGGTCTTTTTCTCTTTTGAGTTTCTTGAAGTTATCCTTAACTTCTTTGTTGAGTATCTCTCAATTCATTTTAATCATGCTCTTCTAAGTTGAGTCTCTTTCTTCTAGTCTTTCTAAACTAAGTTGAGTCGAGCCTTACCCTTTCCTCATCATGTAATTGTTTTTTGAACATCCATAATGATTGAGAAGAGCTACGAAACTTTGAGCATGTAGTTTATCGTATGCTAAACACCATTTGGTGTCGACATTCATACGCATTTTTGCCTATAATGTCCTATATCCCGTTTTTTTTATTAAAGCGTCGATTTATCCGCTTTTGGTTTTCCTTTATTTTTTGTCAAAAATGTCTCTAGGTTGAGATATTTTTGTTCCTCTTTTTGAGAGTTGATTGCGGTTAAAATTTACAATTGGTATGGGTGATTCCATCAATTCTAATTTTTTAACCCCTTGAGATGATATCTTCAAATTCTTGGATGTTTCTTTTCTACATCTATTCCAACAATTTTGAATTGATTTCCTCAAAATTCTCTCCTTGTTTTTTTTAGAGTTGATGGTTAAATCTTGAATTTTCTTGGGTGATTCCAAAAATTCTAAGCTTTTTACCCTTTGACATATTATCATTACAATTGGTATGGATGTTTCTTTTCTATCTCTATTCCAACAATTGTGAATTGATCTTGTCACGATCCTCTCCTTTATTTTTTTTTGGTTGATAGCATCGCGTGCATACTTCTTTCTTCAATGCTTGTCATTGTTTGTGCAAACGACTTGTTTATCATCCTCTTTTTATATATGCTCTTGTCTACTAACCTTGTTTTGTAGGACACTTCTAACCCATTTTTGTAGCTCGACACTATTCTTGCTTTGTTGGTATCTCAAGCAAGGGGGAGCTCATATGAAGGGGGAGCATTTGAAAGAGTTCAAGTCATTACATTTGCGATCATTCATCGAATATCTTGCTAGTAATGAATTTTGGAATCTTGAAGATAAGCATTTTATTATGCATGGAGTTAGTTAACCTATGGTGATTGAAGACTTCACTAGGATGACGCAAGCTCAATATCTTTGGATGATGGGTTTATGGTTTGGATTCTCTCCTCTCAACCGTCGACCACAAGTGATGATTAGCCTTTTGGATGCATGTTCTCTCGAAGTCAATCTTCCTCCACAAATGAAAACTACCTTTTGGATGCTAGCTCTCGTGACGTTAATTCTTCTCTTCTTCAAATGACGTGATATAGATGACTATCACTTTGGACGTGTGCTCTCTCGACGTTGATTCTTCTCTTCTTCAAGACGTTGACTACCTTTTTGATTCGACAAAAGGGGGAGAAGTAAGTGTAAACGAGTAACTTATGCATTTTAATATGTGTTGCGGTTTACTTGTTTGTCATCATCAAAAAGGGGGAGATTGTTAGTGCAAACATTACGATGCTTTGTCGATATAATCTCTTTATGTTTTGTTGATGACAAACGTATAATTCGCAATACATTATGTAAAATGTTAAGGTACTCGTAATCACTCAAGAATACATTTGTATACTTCTCTCAACACCTCCAAGACCGCATTCGGCATGAATCACTCAAGGTATGTACAAACATGTCATTAACCTAACTAAAGTGATCAAGGATTAACATTTTCTTAAAACTCACATTTTAATCAAATATGACAAAAGATTTTAATTAACTTTATTTTTAAGAAAATGTTTTATTAAAAAGAAAATGGAAATTTGAATTTGGCATATTCCATATGCCAAAGGAATATCCTTTGAGGGTATAAACTACCCCAGATGGCATATCCCCACTAAAGGACAAATTTGCACGGACTCCGGCGCGGAGGTTCCTTAAAGGAACCCGCGGTTCCTTATTGATAAGGTACCGTGGGTAGAGATAAGGAACCGCGGGTGTTTTTGACCGTTGCAATGTTGCCCTATAAATAGTGGATCATTTCCAGGTTTTCTTTCAACCCTTTTTGCACAGTTTCTTTCAAAAACCATCTTAGATCCTTGATTAGTTTGTTTTGATTAATCTTGTTTAAGATGTGATTCAATCTTCAATCTCCTCATCCTCTCAAGTGCAAAGAGAAGAACACTATCATTACCGTGATGTGTTGGGTTCACTACATAATGAAGATCTTTCCTCCTATAGATCTAAGTTATGTTTTTAGTCTTCCTACTATGTATATGTAGAAGATCCAAGTGTTGGGTACACTTGGATGTGTTTGTAAGGGTAGAATATCCAAGTGATGGGTATCCTTGGATTAGGTGTTAGTTGTGTAGATCCAAGTCTTGTTAGTACTTAGATATAGTGTTAGAGTTATAGATCTAAGTGATGTGTGCTTAGATCTATATGGTTTATGTGTTTAGGCCATAAAACACAACATTTGTTATGTTAGGCCATAAAACATAACTAGTGGGTAGATTAGGATGTGTCTTGGTAGTTCTCACTAAACTCTAAAGTGATGTGGTTGTGTCTAGGTAGTTCTCACTAAACTCTAAAGTGATGTGGTTGTGTCTTGTGAGTTCTCACTTAGCTTTAAAGTGATTAGTAGTTGTGTTGTGTGAAGTTCTCACTTAGCTTCAAAGTGAAGAGTCGTGAAGATTGGTTCTAGCTTTTGATTAGAACTCGACATCTAGCCTTGTGTCGTTAAATGGTGAAGTGGGCGACGTTGTGTAGATTGGTCCTACCTAAGATTAGGACTCGACTTTTAGCTTAGAGTCGGAAATTGGATAAGCGACGTTGTGTATGGTTTCTCCACCTTAAGGAGTTTGTTGACTAGTGAAGTAACTCTCGAGTAAGGTGTACTCGAGGAGTGGAGTAGGGCGAAGAGGAGCTTCGTGACCGAACCACTATAAATCATCGTGTCGGTACTTTCCTTTACATTTATGTCTTTACCTTTGTAGATGTATTTATAGTTGCATACTTGTGTTGTGTGTTGTATGCATCTCATAATCTAAACATCTAAGTTGTGGAAAAGCTATGGCTTAGTACGTGTGTGCTTCGTGTTTAGATTATGGTCAAGTGTACATCACTTAGTCTAAACATCCTAGTTGCGGAAAAGCTTATGCTTTGTACGTATGTGCTTAGTGTTTAGACTATTGCTTGATGTACTCTTGATTTGATGTGTTTGTGTGTTTACTTACTTGTAGTATTTATCTTTCAATCAAACACATCTCATATCTAGTCAAGCTTGATCGAGAATTTGATACAAAGGATTGTCAAAGTTTAAACATGTAATAAACAGTTTCGTCCACTGTCGGCGGTTCCATAAATGGACCGGCGGTTCTTTATTGATAAGGAACCGCGGGTACACATAAGGAACCGCGCACAGTGGATTACGCCGAAATGTTTTGAAAACTAACTAGAAACTATTCAACCCCCCTTCTAGTTTCTACAATATCCTTTTATGTTCTAACATTTATCTTATTAGCATAATTCATAAACGGCTTTAGGTTATTCGTTTTACCCTTTCCATGCTCGAGATTAAGCATTCGACTTCGTCTCTAGTATGTGGGTGTTTTCACACCTAGACTCGAAACATTAAGAACAATATTTAGTTTTAGTATGGGTGTGAGTAGATACTTCACCTTGCTTACGTCACCACGCAATCCAATTTTCATCGTTTTGTTGCAAAATAAGGCTAAAAATGGCGAAATGAATATTTTTCTTATTTTCATAAGTGTTTACGACGCGAATGTAGGTTTTCCGATGGTGAGAATAAGAGTAATTTTTACTCGACCGTGCGTGTTGAGCACTTAGCTTCGATTCCTTTACTTTTTAGGCTAAGTCTCTTAAATGAGGATGAGAAATGATAGAGTTATTTATAAGTCTCGCAATCTTTCACGATCTCATGTGTAGTAATTATTATCTTATTCTCCCACACTTTTATAATTAATTGTTAATAAATATTGATTTAGCGGTTTAGTCACTATTGTTGGTTTCTAATTTGTTTTAGTAGCTTCCATGTAATTAAATTGGGAAAACATTAAGGTATCGCCAGCATCACGGTTTTGAAGTATTGGCAACCCGAATAATCGAAAGCTTCACCCAATAATAAGATTTCAAGTGCTCACCTAAATTAAGAAAAAATTTGAAGCTCACAAAGCCGAAAAATCTATGCCCAAATTGAAAGTGAATCAATCCTTAATATTTGAAGCTTTAAAGATCCAAAATTCGCTTTAGCGTGAGGATATACGTCAAGTCATAATAAAACCACCGATGATGGAGGATAATAAAAGACTAGGGCAAGACCAAAGTCATAATAAAAGCTTCATGGCGAAGTTGAATAAAAGATGGAGGTAAACCATGATAATATAACCACCGATGATGGCGGATAATAAAAGTCATGGTAATAAGTCTCATGTTAAAAACCGTTCTAAAATCTTGTTTATCAATCCTTCTTGTTGACTTAATATTTTTACATCGTTGTCTATTAGGGTGAATTATTAACTCGATGATTTTCGATACACCGTTAAGACTCTATTTTTAGACCTAATTTCTATTCACGCATAAGTCAATAATGTATCCTCGTGATCATTAAGACAAAAATAAAATATAAGAGATACCAATTAGGAATAAGGGAGTCTAGGTTCGTAATTAACACTCATGAGATATGATTGTATTGCTAACTTATAATAACAATGATCTCGTTATACGTTTAGCATGGAATCGAGTGAAAATCAAGGATGACGAACTTATCTCTATGTGGCATTCATGTGTTCTTATTCTTTGACCCTAAGAGTCACTTAATCGTGATGAAAACAATCCATTATGTCTAAAACACGTGTAGTAGTTTATTTAAATTTATGTCTTTAATAAATGTCATCATAAAATGAATTCTGGATGTGTTGCGATACTTAATTCAAGCATTGCGTGAGCGCACGGCAATGGTTTAGTATGGGGAAGTGATGAGACTGCTTTTATACATAGTCTCATCGTCCAAATCGGGCTTAAAATGCTTAAAATATCATCAAAATACCCAAAAATATGCCTGTGTTTGTTCATTGTGTATTTTAGGTACGGATATCGTGAAATCAACAAAAGATCACAAGAATTAAGCAAAAACGAACACGGGAAATGAAGCCGCATAAAGAACCGGACCCGAATCATGAATTTCCAAAAATACCCTTGAAGTTTTGAAGATTTTCAACTTTGGTCCCTCATCTTTGAAGATTTGGCAAGAAAGGCCCTTGGAGAATTCATTTATGCAAGATTTATCCTTGAAGAATTAAGACTTTTCAAAAGAACCCCTTGAAGAATGCCTAAAATGCATATATGGTCCTTTAAACAAGATTGCAAAAGTTTTTGTGCCAAAAGTAAAAAAAAAGAAACTTTGGTAACAAAGGAATTTGGTTCATGGCTGATAAAAGCTGAAGTGACAAGCATAGGGAATACAAGGGCCATTTTGGCCAGAAAACATATCTCACCACACCCTATCACCAGCCTCCACGTCACCCCACTAACTCACCCACCCAATCACGTTACACCTCCTTGCCACCTCATTCCTCCACCTCATCTTGTCAAACAACAGTCAAAACCAACCCACTTAACTCTTTTTATTTTAATTAAATTTGTTTTAAACGAGTTTAATAAAAAAAAAGAGTGGGAAACAGCTACTATTCATCCCCCACCCCTAAATTAGCCCTAATCACCCAACATAAACCCTAATCCCAATCTAAATCAAAACAAAGGGGTTTGAGTTGATACTTTCTAGTCTGGCAATTGTTCATACGCGTGACACACCAATGTCATTGGTTTGGTTCTTACTTCACCCCAAGGCCCCACAAGGACTTCCCATGTCACACCAATTTTTGTAACTTTCGAATCTGGACAAGAAATCAACGGGTATACTTGATTTCTTGTTGCCAAAGGCTTGGATGAACGCCCATGATTCATTCAAGGACAGCTAACACCCTGTATCTTTACATGGCACCACATTGACTAAATTTCAGAAATTCAAACTAGGGGTACTTTTGGAATTAGCTAGCTAGGGTTTGCAATTATTCTTTAGTTCTACAAATTCAGTTAGCATTATAAAAGGATCCCTCATTGTGTGAGAATCCCTTTATTCTAGTTTTTTTTTTACATTTTTTTAAAAGTAATGAAAATGAACATTTAAATATTGTGCAAAAATCTGTGTTCCACTTTAATTGTTTTCTAGTTTAAGGTTCCAATGTTTATGCAACAATTAGTTTAAGTTTTATTAAAAGAAGTTTTATTTTATGTTCAAAGAGTTTGGCAAGATCATTGTTTTACCCGGATTGTGAATCCAAAATCTCATGGAAGTGAAAGTGGAAGTTGGATTTTGGTTTTCACATCTGTTTTGTAAATTTGTTTTTCAAATTAAAAAGGTTTCAAGAAAGATAGTGGTTTCAAGGTTTTTGGTTTTCAAAGTTGATTTTCATATTTTTGGTTATATAAGCTATAAGCTATAAGTTTGTTTAATCAATAAGCCAAGTTTATTGCCATATAGGGTTGTTACCAAGTTATCCTTTTATTCTTGTTTCTTTTTATCTTAGCAGGTACTCAAGAATCTCTTTATTGAAGTCATATTGGATGTTGACTGAATAGTCACACTAGCATTTCTTTACATCAACAATCATTCAATCGATAAGCTCAGTTTTAAGTTGAAAGGAGATAGCATTCAGCCATTAAGGGGCCTGGATGTGGGTCCCTCTAGGTAAAATTGGGCTTGAACCCTCTTTTTAGTCATAAAAATTGAGTTTTATGTAACTTTTGTGGTTTGACTGTTTAAGTGTTAGCATAAGCTTTGTTTGTTTTTATTTTAGTATATTATCCATGTATGAGTAAGTATTAATCAGTGTTGGGAAGCCTTGTTTAAATTTCTATGTAAAAAGTTTGTTTTCTTAAATCTAAGGGGTGTTTGGGTTTGGGTTTTAAACAAGCTTTGAGTGACACAAGGTTTATAAAAACCAGTTAAACACCTTCCTCAAGTTGGCTTGAGTTGTATTTGGTAAGTGGTTTTCATTTTGGTAGGATAAAATCAGAGTTGCATGTTAAAAATTTAGGAAAAACTAGTCATTCATAATCAGCAGCCTACAACAGCCTTGTTTTAGTGAATTTGACCACCAAATCTTTATATTTGTTAGGGATAGGTGTAATCTAGGGCTTGGTATTGTTTAGCTTTGACTTGATGGTGTTTTAAGCAAGATTTTAGCCATTGAAACTCACCAATTGGCACTTTAGACCAGCTATACTGTTCACAGACCCCTAGGATCATATCAGTGACTTGTTTGGCTCATTTGTGTGATTTTTCTTGCCTAAACTTGTGTGTTTTTGTGCTTATATTGACTCCCCACACTCCACTGAGTGTGGGGGTGCCTTTGGTATCCAACAAAACTCATTAACAAGCAAGTTACAAGCACATTAGTTCTCATACCCGTTTTTCATAAGGAGTAGTGGGAAGAATCTTCCCACTGATTGTGTTCTTGTTCCCACTGATAAGAAAAAGGACAAAAGTCCCTAGCTGTCACTTTCATTAAACACTGATTTTTGTCTTATTAGGCAAAAAGTCAGCGTTTTCCAATTTTTTTATTCTTCCTTAGTTTAAGTAATTATTTTAAGATTTTTCATTTAGTTTTATTTTATTTTACTATTCATTTACTATTTTTTAGGTTTAATTCCATTTTAATTAGTCTTTATTAATATGCTTTTTGTCTTTTAGTGCAAAATTTCAACATTTTTCAGTTTTAAAAATTTTGTTAGATTCAAAAAAATATTTTAAGTTTTTTGGTTTAAAAAGTTTCAATGTTCATCTTTTTAATTGTTTTTAGATTTAATTTAAGTTTAATTAGGATTAATTCAAAACTATTTTATCTTTTAGTGAGAAAATTATTGTTTTCAACTTTTTAAATTTTTCTATTGTTCAGTAATTTAATTTAGGATTTTTTAAAAAGTCAAATTAATTTTTGGCATTATTTTATTATTTTTAATCATTATTTAGGTCTAAAAATTGTTTTTAGTGTTTTAAAAATAGAAAAATAGTCTTTAAAAATTAGGAAAATAATTTTTAGTTTTTAAATAATATAAGTGAGTTATTACTTTAATAAAATAATATTTTGGGCTTTTTCTTAATTATTTTTAATTTTAGGGCTTTAATTAGCATTAAAAATTGAATATTTAATTAATAAAAGGTTTTAAAATTTATTTATTGAATTTTTATGCTTATTTATATTATTTTATACTTAGTTTTAATTTTTAATTAATTTTAGGCTTAAATTTTTAATTTTGTCACGTTTTACGTAATTACGTCATCGTTTTACGTCAATACGTCGTAGTGTAATCGTAGCCGTAGCTCGTCTTTAATTTTCTCTCTTCTAAACCAAAAACGACACCAATCTAAATTTGATTTTATATGATTGGCACTTAATTCACACACCTCCTTCGAGAACGAACCCGCATTTATTCGATTTTACGTTTTTCCTAAAGCGTAAGATTTAATACTTGCCCGCATTATACGCTCTTTTTCCTAAAAGACGTATTTACTACTATCAACTATCATCTAAATTCGCTAGACATAAGTTGTCTTTTGACTTCCTATTGACCTTCATGACATAAAGCCATGCTTTCTAACACCTTTTCCAATGATCTTTCCATCTTTTACGATTTCACTATCATTTTCCGAAAAGATGACCTTACACGTATTGTCACAAATTTGACCTATACTTAGAAGATTAACCCGTAGATTATCTACGTGTTCCACATTGTTTATGGTCATGGAGTCAAGAGAAACCGTACCTTTGCCAATGATGTTACCATGTAGCTTACTAGCAAAAGTGACGTTACCTCCAATATATGCTTTGTAGGTAGAGAACAAACTTCGATTACCCGTCATGTGTTTAGAACAACCACTATCCTTAATCCACTCGTCGGGCTCCAAATCTATTCCCAAGCATATCTAGGTAACAACACACAAGATCAAACATTTGGTCCCCAATATCTCATGGATCCAAAGTTGTTAGTTCCACATATCCCTTTCATTTGATTGGGATGCATGAATGAAGGACACATGCCCCATGGAGATAAACCTTGTTGACAATTGTTACAATTATTGTAACAATTCATATGATTATTTTGGTGTCCATTGTTTCTCTTAGGAGTGCTTGATCTTGACCTAAAGTTATTGTTGTTTCTAGGTGTTGGAGTTTTACTTCTAGGTCTTAAATTGGAGTGATCATTTCTTTGAGGTGTTGGTGTTCTACTTCTAGGCCTTGAATCATTACGTACTCTTAGAGGAGTGGATGATTGTCTTGAAAAACTTCTCATTCCCATTAGAGGTTTACTTAAAGGCTTGTAGAATTTATTAAGTTCCTTTTTGTCAATTATAGGTAATTCAATATCGCTAACTACAAGATATTTCGGGTTTTTACCTAAAATGGGATTTTCAGAAAGTTGATAATTTTCAAGAATCCGTCCTTCTGTCTGTGGTTCCTTATCATGGCCTGCGGTTCCATAATTATAAGGGACCGCACCATAGATTGGGGATCCGTTGACAGAGGGTCGTTTTTCTAAAAAACTAACTTGTTTAGGTTTACTAGTGGAAGCTTCATTTGTGTTAAAACCTAAGCCTAGTCTTTCCTTAGTGTGAATTTTCTTATTTAACATGTCATCAAGAGCACTAGTACCTTTTACGAACTTTTCCAATTTAATGGAAGTACTCTTGAGATCTTCATTCTCTTTTATAATGTCTTCACAATTTGAACAACCTAAATCAACTTCCTTATTTTTTTTCAAGCTTAGCTAACTTATCTCTTAGCTCATTAATTTCATTTTCAAGCTTGGTCCTAGTTGATTTTAGCACTTTGTTCTTTTCAATGAATTTTAAACTTATTTTTCATAGGTTGTTATATTGACCTTCTAGTTCAAATTTATCTAGTGAAGAACTATCATTGCTATAATATTCGGTTTCGGAGTGTACCTCTTTAGAAGAATGAGCCATGAGACATTTCTCGTTTTTAGCATTGTCGTCACATTCTTCACCGCTATCGCTCCATGAACCACCAACGAAGGCCATGTGATTCTTCTTGCGAGATGGCTTGGGACAATCACCGATGAAGTGGTTTGGATCATTGCATCTAAAACATTTCCTATCACCATTGTCATTCTTGACAAATCAGTTTTTGGAAATTGCCTTCTTGTCTTGTTAGGTTGTCTAACATGTCGACCTCGCCTTTTGATGAACTTCTTGAAGTCTCTAACCGCCATAGCATATTCCTCATCATCACTTTCCGAGGAAGAGCTATCATGGTCACTTCGCACCTTCTTGGCTTTAAGTGCTATAGACTTTCTTTCACTCTTGGTTTTCACCATTTTTGTTTCCTTCAAAATCATCATTCATGAACTTTTAAATTGCTAATAATTTCACCAAGTGATAACATAGTGAGATCCTTTGATTCTTTAATTGACGTGACTTTAGCTCTCCACTTTAGATGTAATGCCCTAATAAAATTCCTAACATTGTTCTTGCTAGAAAAACCTTCATCAAGAGATCTTAGACTAGTAATAATGGTATTAAATCCAGCAATAGCACTATCAATAGTTTCATCTTCTAAGATGACAAATTGTTCATATTGTTTAACAAGAAGATCTATTTTACTTTCTTTGACTTGTCTATTACCTTGGTGGGTTACTAAAAGAGTATTCCAAATATCTTTAGCGGTTTTATACATGAAAATCCTTTCATACTCTTTCTTAGGTAAAGCATTGTAAATCACCATTTTAGCCTCATTATTTTTGGCAAGTTTTTTTTAGTGTTATCCTTAGAATTTTCAAAATTTACTAACTCTTTCTTTTTGGAAACTTCATTATATTGATAAGGCAAAAAGTCACCACTGGTAAAAACATGCCAAAGATCTAAATCTTTTGATTTCACATAAGTCTCAAATCTATTTTTCCAATAAATAAAACTATCGGTTTCAAAAAGAGGTGGTCTTTGCATAGATTGTCCTTCTAGGTACATGTTGGAATCCATAGATCGATTCAAGCTTAAAATACAACATATTTTAAAAAGCTTGAGCAGCCACGCTTTGATACCATTTGTAGAAACTAGAAGGGGGGTGAATAGTTTCTTAAATTTACTTGTTAAAAGAGGGTTTTCAAAAATCCTTTTCAAAAACTTAGGATTGAGTAATTATGTGAAATCTTCTTATATACAATACGAACAAGGGTAGTGCAACTAAACTAATAATCACAAGTATATACTAATAAAGAATAATGAATGTTAAGATATAAGGAAAAGAAAGATCAAACCAAACACCAAGGATTTATAGTGGTTCGGCAACGAAGCTCACTCCTCATCCCTACTCCACTCCTCGAGTACTCCTTACTCGAAGTTCAATAATCAACAAGCTCCTTAAGGTAGAGAAACCATACACAATGTCGCTTATCCAATTTCTGACGCTAGGTTAAAAGTCGAGCCCTAATCTTAGCTAGGACCAATCTACACCAATATACTTTGAGGACTAAGTATTAACCCTACTATATACACAACTTCCAAATAGACAAACCTATTTAGATCTTCACAACACAACTACCAAATAGCACAACTACATGGTTCTTCACAACACAACTCCAAATAACACAACTACTTGGATCGACACAACACAACTCCAAATAACAGAACTACTTAGATCGACACAACACAACTATAATGAATGAATAGAAATTTATCTTCAATAGATCTTGAGGTAGACTCAACACGTAAATGAAAGTGTTCTTCTCTTTGTACTTGAAGAGGAAGATATAGGAGGAGAAATATTCACTTCTAAACAAGTAGTAATCAACCAAATAATCAAGGATTTGAATGATTTAAGAAGTATGTTTGAATCTGGAAATTTGTGTGCAAAAGAGGTGAAGAGAAAATCTGAGAATGGTCCACTATTTATAGGACAAAGGTCCAACGGTCATATCTAAACGTGGTGCCTTAATTGTGCCTGCAATTCCTTATCGATAAAGAACCGTATAGACCTCTAAGGGACCGCGGTCGTAGACTTCGCTCCCTTTTATCTTTTAGTGGGGTAGTCACATCTTGTGGAATAGTTATCCTCAAAGGATATTCTAAAGCCAAATGGAATATGCCATTTTCAAATTTTCAAATAATTAATTTAATAAGACATTTTCTTAAAAATAAAGTTTATTAAAAAAAACTTTGTCACATTTAATAAAAGGTAAGTTTTTAAGAAAACTTAAATCCTTGATCACTTAATTAAGATAAAACTTGTTTGTTCATACCTTAAGTGATAATGGTTGAAATGAAATAATACTTGAACTCAAGAACTTGTTTTTCGTTGTTTTCGTAAATGCATGTTTTTATATTTTTTGTAATCAAAACAAACCGAGACCGAAAAGTGCAAGTAACGTTTTTAGGCATCATTGCATTAAGAGTGTTTAACAGGGACCCAAACCACTTTTGGCTCAGATCTTGTGGGACCTATATACTTAAGAGTTTGATAAGTAGTTTTACTAGTAAGACTACAAACACTCTTATATTTCATGGTTCCAGTTAAATAGTCAAAGACATAAGTTGGTTTACTATCTTTGGACCTTTTGACTTAAGTACTGTTCTAGAAATACTTGCTTGAACACATGATTTTTGTCCCTTAGGGGACCACACTTTCATTGGTTTCACATAAGACATATCTCTAGGTGTCTTGGCAATCTCAAATAAACTCCTAGATGCTTTATGGGACTGTGGTTTTCTTGACTTTTGACCAGCGGTATTTACTTTTGGTCTATCAGTACTTGTAGTTCTAGGTCTGCCGGCATCTGGCTTGCTGGACTCTAAAGGTACAAAACCTTGTTTCATAAGTATTGCTTCAGGTACAAAGTCCTTGTTGGAGTGAGGGTGACTAATCTTATTTATCTTATTAATGTTATTTACCCTCTGAGCATGACCAAACTTAGGTTTGTCATATTTTGGTCCCATTTGCCTTTTTACCTGTGCATTTTTCTCATTACCTTTCTTTCTGACTCTATGTGCAACCCTAAGTTAGCAATTTATCTTCATGCAAAGTACAATCCTTGATAAAATAATTTAAGCTACCACATACATAACATCTTTTTCTTTTTAAAGAAGATCCAAATTCTATTTCTAACCTAGTGTTCTTAAAACCCATCCCACCCATTTTGGTATTACCATGATATTCTAAATTGCTACCCAATACCTTACTAGGAGGTTTCACCTGCTTAGGAGCCGAACTAGTTATAGGCACATGTCCTTCAGGCACAAAAGTGCTCATCAAAGGTGGATAAACAACCTTTTTGGTCACAACAGGCTTTTCTTAGGTCAAAGTACTAGAGTTTGACTCTGAATCATTAGTCTTTTTATCATTAACAACTTTTGACTCATCTAACTCTACACTTATATCACTATTGGAGGGCATGTAAATTCTTGACAAAGGTGGAGGAACTGCTTTCATTCCTTCGGCATACCTTCATTTCCGAGAGTATCAACTGAATCATTAGAACTATCAAAAATCCCTTTTGATAAGTCCTTGTCAGTTAAAGTTATCCCTGGTTGGTCTTCTATATATCCCTGCCCTGTTTTATCATAATACCCCATCTGTAAATTAATTAGCTTACATATGCCTTTTGAAGATTTTTGCCAATGATTAATGACTTCTCTTTCATTATACAAACTAGCTTTTAAAACTTCATTTTCTATTGTTATTTTCACAAGTTGTTTTTCAAAAGCTTTGATGGCCACATCTTTTTCTCTCATTTGAAGAGTTAGAATCCTAATTTTCTCTTTATAATTTTGCTGACCCTTTTGATACAATACTATATTAGCTTCTAACTTAGTAACACCTTGTTTAAAAGCATTTACTTCTATAGTACATGTTTTTACTTTTTTATATTGTTCCTCAAGTTCTACTTTATGACTATTAAACTTAAGAACACAATCTTTAGAACAGGGATGTACCTCAGTGTCTTCATGAAATAGAGCCATCAAACCATGCTCTTCTTCTTCTTCAGTCCAGTCAACCACTCCATCTACTCTAACCAATGCTTTAGTTCCTTTGGGACTTCTGCTATCTCCTTTTGGAAAACTTTCATTGAATCTTGGACTGGTTCTATTGCTGTTCCTGGACTTCTGACTGCTTCCTTCAGCCTTTTCCCACTTGCACTCCCTTGCAAAGTATCCATTCCATCCGCAGTTATAGCATTCAACTTTTGGATTTGTCATAGCCTAATGGTTCATTAGGATCAACATTCATCTTTCTTCCAGTCCTTTTGTAGAGTCTATTGGATCTAATAGAGACCATAGCAGCTTGTCATTTGAGATCCATCTCTTCAATGTCATCATCATCCATTTGGAACAAGTCATTAAGAGTTAATCTTGTTCTGTTGTCTTGTCCAGCAAAGAATGAGAAGGCATCATTGTCACTAAACAATGATGAGGATCTTCCTTGTGGATTCTGAGACATAGATGGACTACCTTCAGTACTTTGAGGATAAGTACTGCTTGTTTGTCCACCAGCGGTATTTTGGAAGTAAGTACTGCTGCTTGATCTACCAGCAGTACTTTGAGAGTATGTACGGCTGCTTCCTTCTGATACAAAAGCCAAGTTAGACTTTGTTGTTGTTGCTTTGGCTACTTCAATACGTTTAACATCCATCTCATATACTCTAAGATTGTTATAGATATGATCAAAAGGAGTTACATCCAAGTCATCTCTTGTGATGAAGTGCATGGCCATCACTTTCCACTCTTGTGAAACACTTCTAAAGAATTTTAGATTAGCTTCTTCATGAGGAATTATCAGTCCATGAACTGCTAATTGAATAAGCAATTTGCTGAACCTTCCATAACCACTATGGATTCCTTCTGTACTATAAATTGAGAAGTTATCAAATTCTTGTTTCAAAACAATCTTCTTTATCTTTTTAGATTTGTCATTGCCTCCAAATCTAAGCTTGATAGCTACCCACATAGCTTTTGCATCTTTAAAATGATGAAAGCTAGGTATAATGTCTTCTGAAAGAGCCATAGCTAAAGCAGTTCTGGCCTTTCTTTCTCTGATCTCAGCTTGTACCTCTTTAGTAGTGGAAACAGGCAAATCATAGCATGTACCATCAGGTAACCAATATAACTTCTTAGGAGTATTCCAATTCTTAATGACTTCCCATAAGTATGATCTGTGTGATTCAAATAGTGTTCCATATACATTGCCCATGTCTCATAGTTATCACTTTTTAGAATAGAGAGATTTACAACAGATAGAGTATGAGAAGAAGGTGTAGTTGTTTGAGTAACTACATCATTTGTAGTTTGTGCAACTGGTGAAGGTGGATCCACATGTGCAGGATGCATAATTTGTGGTTGTTCCTGAGGTATGGGAATAGGGATTGGAATTTCTTCCATGTGAGGATGTTCATCGGATTAAGACATTTGTTTTGTTTTGTGAGTGGAGATTTGGGGTTTTGTTCTTCTTATTCAGAGTTTCTCAACAAGCTCTGATACCACTTATTGGTGCCTTTGAATAGATCTTTATCTTATTAAGGATTTGTACAATAGCTTGTAATCAAACTAGAGCACTTGAGAACTCTTACTCAACTAAAGAAGCTATGCGGAATCTAACTTCTAAAGCAAAGAAGAACATAATTACTCTAAATATTCGATCTTATATTAATCGACTTTGGCAAATGTCCTTACAACTCATCGTACCTATGTTCCTTTTATAGTGTAAGGAACCCTAGAATATTCTATTATGATAAGTGTATCACACACGATATATTATCAATATTCTAAACTATTAAGTATATCACATAAGATATACTCCTATTATAACTATGACATATCTTTACTAAAGATATATTCGTCCTAATTAACTTACTAGTACTTACATTAACACTAATGGTACTTGACATATACCGCGTTAACACTAACGGTACTTGCTAACACTAACAGTACTTGTACTTGCACTAACGGTACTTGGTATTTTACGATAATTCCCAACATCATATATGATGAAATAGTATTATCATATATATGATATTTCACGTAATTTTAACAAGAAAAAAAAGCGAATTTTTTTTTCGAAAGTATATCATAGTAATAGTGGTAGAAATATAATTAAACGCTCGTCACGATAATACATTTAACGGTTTTAAGAGATATTTAAATTATAAATAATAGATGAAAAATAAAATATATTTAATCTTATCCATTAGATGAAAATAAGATGGATGATGGAAACGATTCTCCTCATATGCAACAAAAAGTATGGTACTCAAAATAAATCTTCTCATATTTATATTTATCTATATCTATATCTATACTTATACATAAACTTTACTTACTATATATAAAGGGTGTATATACACATCCTAACTCCAAACTTAATTATAAACCAAAAATTAAGATAAACATCTCAACTATCAACGATTAAATCATTTTTAATTCAAACCTTTTTTTGAACTGAACAAAACAAGTTACATCGAACATAAAGGGCAAAACCGAAACCGATTTGCCAAACAAAATAAACGAAGTAACAAGTTGATATAAACCAAGTTATACACCGTAAACGCTGTGACACATGACAGCAACACAATGCAAGGATGAGGGGGAATCACCAATGTGAGCTTTTAGTAGACACAACCATACAAAGGTGTAGCTTAGAGCAAAAGTACATAAAGTACATAAAAACATAGATAGAAGATAAAACCTAACCTCCCTTAAAGATTCAATCCTAAACCAAACAAATCTAAATCCAAAACCCAAAGCATCTTCAAACCATCGGTTAGTGAACTGCACACATCTGAGCACAAAAGAATTAAAACCGTAGTAGCAAGCCGTAAGATGGTGGAGCAGTGGTGACAGATGGTAGATAGCGGCGGTGGAGGATGACTAATTTGAAGGTAAAATATTATTATTGTGGAGGGTAGGATTGAAACAAACCTTAACGAAAGAAGGAAGAAATATACAAAAGTAGAAAGATAAAGATGGTCCAGCCGGCCGGCCGAAGCCAACCGCCGGAAAACTTAGAACGGATCTAGGAATATGCAGGGAAGGTGGAAGAAATTTCTAGTAGGTGAGAGAGAAAGTTTTTTGGGAGAGCAATAATTCAAACCTACCTACAGACCAAATGTCTCTATCTCTTTTATAACAAACTTTTATAATAACCTGTTAACAACTTATTAACAGACCATCCTAATCTTTAAATTGAAATATTTTTTAAATTATTATCTTTTTCATAATCTAATTTCACCATATTTTAAAAAATTTTGTTATTTTTAATTCAACATCTATTTTAATATATTTACAAAAAAATTTTATTCTTTTTTCATTTTTAATGATTCTATTTATTTTAATTCAACTTTTTTTACACTTTAACACTAATTCGATTGTTAAAAAAATAGTCATCAATTTACACATCGCGCGAGTTTAAACTAAATCATACCCAAATTGCTTCTGAAATAATGATAACAATAATAGCAAAAGAAAGATGAACTCATACCTTTCGTAGTTAGTACACCGACACTAAAGAAAATATTTATTTGAATTAATTTTTTTTAAAATTAAAAGAGTTTGGAAATGTGGGCTAGGCGTTAATTTTAAGCAAGTTAGGCCGGTTGCAACAACGACCTACAACGATCTTGATTTTTCTATCACATCAGCTTTCTCTTTCTAGCGAGTTATAGCGACCTATTTTCCCTAACAAAGCGACCTATTACGACCTAGTTTAATATTATTATTCAATAAAAACATTACATTTAATAAAGATACATTACATTAAATAAAAATACATTATATTTAATTAAAAAATATTACATTCAATTAAAAAACATTAAAATAATAATTATACTTAAATATCGATAAAGATGATTAAAAAACTAATTTAGAAATAAAAAGGGTAAAATATATTAACCCAAAACTAGTCTAAAAATTATCAAATTAATATATGTTGTGAAAAATTATATAAAGCACAGTATATCAAAATTTAGAAATTTATTACAAATTTTATCTAATTAAAACTAAATTAATTTAATCGAAGAAATAAAAAAAATAAAAAAGGATATATAAAGGAAAACGCCACCGCCATCTTCTTAAAAAAACGACATATCCTAAACACAACACTTCTTCCATTTTTATTTTCACCTTTTGATTTTTTTTATTTTTCAACTAGATCGTGCTTGGGATTGAATAGGGTCGACTTATTTCGGCGACTCGGTTGTAGTAACGGGACGACCGAGTGCGACTCGATCGCCCATGCTCGATCAAAAACTGTGTTGCAAGCAGCCTTAGGTATGATGGTAATAAACATTTATTTTATATTTGATTTTTTTTAAGATCATTAAAGTTTTATTAAAATATAAATAACATTTATTATAGGATTGTAATAAATATTTTTCCTAAAATCCATATAATTAGAATTTAAAAGATATATATAAATGGTGTAAGTCAGATTATTCGAGTCAACTCGAAAACATGATAAGTCAACACTTCATCATCACAGACTTGATGTAGCCGGCAAGGGTGTCACTCTCCAAGCCTCTCAAAATCCTACCCGAGACATACTTGGTAGACCTCGATGGTTGCATGTTAAAGAAGATTTCGGGTGCATTCACTTACCTATCCATTACCTTTATAATCACCAAAGTCGCATCATCCGATCCAAACTGCTGATATATTCACCAAAGCACATAGAATATTTAAACATTTGAGATTTTGCAAGCAATTAAGACTTGTAGACATGTTTGGGAAATGATTTGTACCTTCCTTGTTCAGATTGAGGAATGGTGTTAATTTGAGAATCTTTCCAAGTTATATTATTGTTTCTTGTTTCTTCCCTTTGTGTTAACAGGTGCAAAAATGGATGGTTTTTCCTGTCAATGTTGGATTCTCTATTATGGGATAGAGTTGGACTAGTTCTCTTATTGGGCTCAAGTGTTTGTTCTTGGGCTTGTGAACCGTTGAGGACTCTTAGCTATATACCTTAACTCTATGAGAGTTAGGGTTATCACTCATAATATTCACACACAGTCGTTTTGGCTTTCTTTTCTCTCTCTAAGATCTTGATATGTGAGTTTATTTCATCGTGTGACTGTGTGACTGAGTGATCTATGTATGTGAGGTAAATCGAATCAACCTAGTTGGGATGATTTACTTTTCTGTTGTATGTTTGATTAGCACTCGTTTGAGGAATAATATGTTTATCTTTGTATTTATACCTTTGAATCTTTAATTAATATTACTAAAGGGAGGTTGGTTGAGTGGTAATACTGGTGTCTAAGAAGGAAAAAAGAACCGTGGCTCAAGTGGTGGAATGTTGTTCGTCTAAAGCTCATGTCTTGCCATTTCAAGAGATCAGCGGATGGGTTAATATTTGCTAGTATTTAGAGGCTCCCTGACTCTATTTTCTCTAGATGAGTGTTAAGTGGTGTTACTGATTGATGTAATAGCTTTTGTGTTAAGTTGGTTTTCTCATGGCATGTCGTGAGATTTAGTAGTTCGATCTTGTGCTTGAGGTTAATGTGGTATTTCAGCCACACTCTATTGTACTTATTGGCTTTTAGGAGTCATATATTTTACCGGGGAGAGTCCCCTTTATAGAAAAACAAAAAAAAACTCACTTTTTGTGGCTTATTTTGAAACTTGTTGGCTTATATAAGAGAGTGTCTGTTTCGGCTTGTATGTGGGCTTATGAGCTTATTTGGTTACGGTGGGATTATATAAGCTCATAAATCTTACAATAAACTATATAAAATTAGAGCTTATGAAATAAAGGACAAAATCAAATAAGCTCACACTTAAACGAAATTCAAACACCCCTAAGTTCATTATAAACTTATATATGCCAAAAATAAGCAACCAAATATGAGGTTATGAGACATAAGATGAATTAAAGGAAAATTACTTAAAAAATGTAGTAAACTTACCACTATTTAAGGTTGTGTATACTAAATTATTATTTTTCTCTTTGTGTGTATTAAACGTTTAAATTTCGACGATTGTGTGTATTTTTAGACGATGTTGCCTTGTAAAATGTCCATTTTATCCTTCAAATTTTGAAAAAAGTAGGGGTAAAATGGTCACAAAATACACACAATGATATGAATTTTAAAGTTTAATATACACAATAAGAAAAAAATAGTTTAGTACATACATCCATAAAAAATAATAAATTTACTGCATTTTAAAATGATTTTTCCATGAATTAATGATACCTTCATGGCTGATGAGCTGATGATGTTTCAAGCTACGCCCAAACCGAAAAAGGTGTCTTTGTGTAACAATTATTAATAGAGTTAACTTTATTTTTGGTCCTTGTGGTTTGGTCTCGTTTTTACTTTTGGTCCAAAAACTCAAATAGTTTCGATTTTGACCAAAAAGTAAACTTTTTCTCTACTTTTGGTCCAATTTTTTAACTCCGTCAGATTGACTTTTTTTTACCGTTAAATATCATGGCATCTTTGTCATTTTACATATATTATTAAAAAACTAATAAATTCTACCCACACACTCTTTGTCTCTTTATCAAACCAATACCAACAAACAAGCATATCCTTTGACAGTTTTCTGTGTATTATCAACTATCAAGAAAGTAATGAGTAACTAATTTGTATTGGAAAATGAAATGTGCAGAGGGGTACGATATCACGATCATATATTTCCATCAACTCGTATGTTCTAAAACTATTATATATAGCGCTTCTGTTTGTCGCCTAGATTAAAGATATCGATTTAGTGGTCGGATCGGAACAACCACAAAAAACCACATCGGAACGACCACACCCCGTATGCACCCTCAGCCAATCGCAAATTATTAGCTGTTGATTATGATTGACAGCCATATGTTATCTTAATATAGTTATGATTGATTATCTTGCTTAATATAGGCTCAATGTCTATCCAATTGTAACTATATATATTCGTATATCATATTGAGTAATGGAGAGAAACCATTCTACTATCATATTTTAACATGGTATCAGAGAGTTAAAGCTCCAAGTACACAACCCACCACAAAAGAGTTATCCTCCGGTCATCGGTTTTTCACTGATGATTCGGAGGGATCCGCTTAATTTTCTTTCGCTTTATTGTTTTTCATAAGTACTTTTTCTTTTTCAAATAAACCCCAACATCATTGTCTCATCATCATTATTCTTGTTTTACGACCGAAAATCATTGTTATTTTTCAAAATTAGTTGGTAAAAAATGCCGCTCCTACCTAAAGGCAAAATAAGCCATGACGTAAAAAAAAACGTCACGTAAAGGAGGAAGTCGCAAGCAGTCAGCAACTATGCCGTCGAATACATATATTCTTCCGTCTCAATAAACAAAGAAGATGAATGAAAAAGAGGCTTTCAATATATGTTCCAGTTTTCAGTCGAGAAGCTTGACGTTCAAACTGCGGGGGAGTATTAGATGTTGATTATGATTGACAGCCATATGTTATCTTAATATAGTTATGATTGATTATCTTGCTTAATATAGGCTCAATGTCTATCCAATTGTAACTATATATATTCGTATATCATATTGAGTAATGGAGAGAAACCATTCTACTATCATATTTTAACACAAATCAGAATAACCACAACAAACCACTTAATGATATATTTGGTCGGATCTAGTAGTGGTGGTTTCGTGGTGGCTGGAATGAGGGTTTGGTGCTGGCGATGGCGATAGCAAACGGAGTTTTGGTGACAGCGATGGGGTGTAGTGGTGGTGGGTTTGTGCTATAAAATGAAACTTGTTGAAGATGTTGGTGATGTTTTGAATAATAATATGGGGTAGCTCGATTTTCATGGAGTATTGTTCTATAAAGGGTGTTAATTATGGCAACGTGAGATGTTTCAGATTAGGTTTTGGTGTTTTCAGATATGCTTCATGAAGTGGAATGAATGGGATTTTGAATTTGTGCATATTGAATTTTGGTAATGTCCAAAGATGAAGATGAAGACTGTGTGTGTATAATAATAGAGTTAGTGGATCAGGGTATTGTAGTAATTTTACAATAACAAGATGAGGATATTTTAGTCATTTACATCTCTTTAACTAGTCAAAGTAACAGTCAACGAAAATTGGACCAAAAGTGAAGAAAAAGTTTACTTTTTGGTCAAAATCGAAACTATTTGAGTTTTTGGACCAAAAGTGAAAACGAGACTAAACCACAAGGACCAAATATACAGTTAACTCTTATTAATATTTTACTTTGTGGGAAGCGCTAAGCGAATGGAAAAGTAGTGCAGAAAAAAAATTAAAAAAAAACAAACATTTAATTAAAAGAATCTTACATTTATCTAAAAAACATTACATTTAATTAAAAAATTATTACACTAAAATTAAAAAAGAATGTTAATATGTATGCAATTAAATGAGACCTAAAATCATAAGTACTTCATACATTTTGTCAAGTGTCATCCACATTTTTTTTCTCCATCACTTTTCACCAATCAATTTTTTAAATCCATCAATCATATTTTTAGGTCTAATTGTAGGTCTAAGTATTAGACATACAATTCATTTTTCTTAAAAGAATATTACAATAAATTGAAAATCTAATTTATTGATCGCGGTTAGCCCAAATGTGTTCTACTAGATTGAATTTTAGGTTTAAATGTGTTCTACTAGTTCTCGCTCCATTCAAAACCACGTACGAAAAGTGTGTGCGTCACACTGCGGCCCGTCAGTAAAATAAGCCGCCACTAGACGATTATATGCACCCTCGTAATATGTATGTATGTACGCTTGTTGTTTTGTAGGGTTTCATGCTTCGTAAGCCGATTGACAAGCATGCGTAAATACCGCAAGCCCACTCTTAACTTCATCCTCGTCGTTGGAAGGGTCAGCAAAAAATATTTCATTAGACATGTTTGGAGAATTGTAAGTTTAATTTTTGAGAAAAATAGTTGAATAAATGAAGTTTTCGTAGATAAAAGGTTAAATTTAAAATTAGAACCTTTTTTTAATTCAAATCAAACGGTATTCCAACAGCTTTCCATTTTACTAAGATCAAATTTGGTCGATCGAATGGGACGACTCGGTTGTAGCAACGAGGACGATCGAGTTTGACTTGGTCGGTCGTGCTCGACCGAAAACCCATTGCAAGTAGCCTTAAAAACAAATTAAAATAATCTTCCGACACAAAACTCATCATCGATGAGTAACGCACCGTTCATAAATTTTTATGCAATACTCACACGTGAGTTTATATGGAAGAAATAATAAACTCACGTGTGGCTCTTTGTCACATAAAATAATTCACCTCACATGTCGGTTGTTACTCCCAGTCTCCCACCAACTTAAGTTAGGCTTTAGGGTGTGTTTTTTTTTTCTTTTTGTATCTCTTAGTGGAAAAAGTTGTGGGTAAAAATTACTTTGAACATCTTGTTTTACACTTAGACAAATTTCTCTTTCTTTCCACTAAGAGATTAATTAAGAGCTTAATATGAAAGTATTTAAAAAAAGAAACAAGCCTAAATTACTTTGTTTTTTTTGTCGTATTTGTGATGTGGTTATTTGCTCATTCCATTCAGTTAAAAAGTATTTGTTAAAATGGAATTTAAATTTAGTTTAGTTTTTAGGTTGACTTGAATTATTTATATTTTTTTAGAATTTAATTAGAGCATCAGCAATGTTTCAATTCTTTCGTAACTTAAAATGTTTATGACAATAAATGCTAAATATATTATAATTTGAAATTTTAATGCAATGTTTTTAAGTAAAAAGCTATTGCTTCAAATATTTGTTTAGTGTTAAGTTTTTCTTTCAAATTCTTTAAAAAGTATTTTCATTTAATGGTAAAAAACTTCTTAAAAACTTTTTCAAATAGTAAAAAGCTTTTAATAAAGTCCTCCATTGCACATTTTCTTATATAAGTTTTTAACTTCGGTTTGAGTTTGCTAAATTCAATTTGATTATAAGTTTGGTTCAATTTTGGTTTTTGACTATTATTCGTACAATGAACACCTACAGATTAGGGATGATAACGGGTCGAGTTTAGGTCGGGTATTAATGAACTTGTACCCGCACTCGTTTATATTATTCATACTCGTATCCGTCTCAATACCCGACAGGTATTCGATTAATATTACTCATCGGGTTTTGGATTTTCTTTGCGTGTATCGTGTATTCACCGCTAAATTTTCGTTATGCATAAATGTTCGTATAAAGTTATGAAAAATCACTGAAAAATGACCAAAATACTATAATATGAAGCTTTTAGATGATAAAAAAAACTAATTCAATATCATATCATACGATTAATGTATCAAATAAATCATGATTTTTATTTTAAAATTACAAAATCTAAATATGTTTGATCACAAACATCTTAATGCATACAAAATACAACTAACATGATCATCTAGTTCGTTCAACAATTTTCGTGTATCATTTTGCATAAATTTAGAACTTATATAAAATAACAATAAAATCGGATACAGATGCAGGTAAACGGGTACGGATACAGGTATGGGTAAAAGAGGCGGATATTACTAGATACCGTACCCGAACCCATACCCGCGAAAAAAAAGAACATTCCAACCCGAACATGTATTCGAACCTGCCATCCCGAATCTGGATCCTACCCAACTAGTTCGATTTTCGATTTTCCTCAGCAGTTTCGAGCGCTTTTGCCATCTCTGCCTTTGATGAACCGGGAATTTTAAGGTATGAAATTTTAATTTCTGCAAAGTTTAAAAGTCAGATAACATTTATAAATTAAAAGTTGAAATTCTTGTTTGTGTTTTGGAAATATTTATGAGTAGAGTTATTTTAAATACAATATTAATCTTGGATATCAAGGGACTCATCCCCATCATCCATCTCCATCTAATGGACGAGATTAAAAGTATTTTATTATTTCATTTATTTTTATAATTTAAATATTTCTTAAACCATTAAGCGTTAAACGAAAAAAATATACTATCGCGACGAGCATTTAATAAGCTGTTTATAGATATGCATTATGATATACTTTTGAAGAAAAAAAATTCATCTTTTTTTCGTTTTTTAAAATTTGCGTAAAATATCATACATGATAATAGTGTTTTATCATATATGATATTAGTTTTTGGTTACAAGTTATTATTGAATCATATATGATATATGATAAGTTATATCATATATGATACTAGTGTTACTATCATATATGATATTTAGTATCATATATAATAATTTTCGACAATGAAAAAAAACATGAAAAAAACGAATTTTTTTTGTCGAAAGTATATCATATAGCATATATGTAGAAAGATAATTAAATGTCCTTTGTAACGGTAAATTCTTTTTACATAACGA
This sequence comes from Glebionis coronaria, assembly GCA_025667525.1. Taxonomy (NCBI): domain Eukaryota; kingdom Viridiplantae; phylum Streptophyta; class Magnoliopsida; order Asterales; family Asteraceae; genus Glebionis; species Glebionis coronaria. Next base: position 15,560,547 of record CM046875.1, read on the forward strand.
TTAACGGTTTAAGAGATATTAATATTTAAAAAAAAATAAATAAATTTTTGTTTAATTTTATCCATTGGATTATTATGAAAATGAATGATGAAAATTAATCTAAATATATTTTTGGTATCAAAATAAACTTAAATAAATCTTTATAGTATAACCTTTTAACATTATGAACTTCATTTTTCTATCAAACCAAATTCACACTTACGCTTTTCAAGAAATTAGACGAATGTGCAACATGATTTATAAAGACATACTTTGTAGTGATAAAAGATGGATTTGAGGATTCAATATAATGTTTTGAAATTTGGTTCGATCTGAACCGATTTTTGTTCAAAGGGTTAAATTAAGCCGAGTTTTATATTAATAAAATTCGTTTTAATCTGTCGGGTTTGAAGTGATGTAGGTCAACCGGATAATATATACATTTTATTTTTGTGGAAGATCGGGTTCACTCTTTGGGCGAACCGGTTGAGCTTGTAACTGAGTGACTCATTTGCTTGACCAGATTGATCTGATGGCCAGTGACCCGGTGATTCAATTGGTGGTGTCGATAATTGGTATGTGAAGTATTTAAATGTATTTTCTTTTCTTTAAATCCCACTAACACACGTTGGTCAGATAACTCGACACTCACCGGCGTTGGCCAACTCCACCGGCTTACGCCTCCGACGCTGATCCACATGTGCATAACGCCAGGCTCAGCGTCATGGTACCGTGGCTTCTTAGAGAGAGAACAAGGGTCGGGTCAGGTCAGCAACAAGGTTTTGGTTTCCATTTCAACAACCGGAAGTCAACGAAAGGGTTTAGGAGATCAACAATCAATTGTGTATCGTTTTACTTCACAAATACCCCAGATGGTTGGGGTGTCAAACAGTTATAGCTGAGCTTTAGGCATTATGGACCAGCTTTGCATTTGTTCATTTCCTCAACGTTGGTTGTTGGATTTATCGAGCTCGCAATTCGTTGATAAAATATACACTTAAATCAAACTACATATGTTTTTTAGATAGATAACATATACTGTATGAAAACACCTCAATTTGGGTCATGTTTGACTTATAATGTGTCAAAAGGTTCCTTAATTTTCTCTGCAGTAACCTGATCATGATTTTTACTTGTTACTGTAAATAAGATGAACATGATGTGAGAAGCCATATAAAACACATGTGGTCGATCCCTTTGGTCACAAGATGCATTACTGTATCTGTATGTTATATCGCCTTAGCAAATGAACTGATCGATTCTTGAATAAGAATGAAAGATGCAGAATGTTAACGTATCACGTCATGTTACAAAAGATATTAACCAAGTAATCTAAGACCAACATGGTTCAATCCAAGCATTATCGGAGAGAAAATATGTAGTTCCAAAGAAACCCCCTGCATGTTCTTGAACATTTTCGTCATCAAATGTGTGGTACTTGCATGTGTCGAGTGAATAGAACACTACCTTCCTGTTCTTGGTTTGTAGCCGTGGAAAGAAGATCTTGTTCTCCATCTTTGGTACTTTGGCTTCAATGCAGAGACATGTTGTGCCACAAACGAAAATCATGTACTTACCTACAGAATCTATTTTTTCCCATTCTTGTTTAGATTCGTTGCGCTTGAAAACCTCAACCTGTCCTCCATATTCGCCTACGCTAACCAGTAAAAGATGTTGATCGCAATTTGTTAAGTAATACTGAGTGACCAATGTGCAAGAGCCTTTACGAGCTTCAGCTTCAACAAGCTTCCAAGAATAATCTTGTGTGTCCAAATTACTGATAACAAGAAGTTCTCCATCTTTACACAACGCATAAAGATCTCCACCATAGAACGTTGGAAAACAAATAGTACGTGGATCAGGGCCAAGATTAAGTGTCCGCCACATTGATTCGTCATTCGCCAAGATGATTTCAACACGCCAATAGTCTTGCGTCATAAATCCAACAACCATACAATCAAGGGAAGTAGGTGGTGCAGAAAAACAAAAACTTTCAAGTCTAACGTCCGCAACTGGGAGGTCGCACCTGACATCATCACTGAAAGGGTTGTAGAATACTAAGCAATCGAACTCTTTGCTCTGAAACAATAACCAGCCAAACCTCGAGTAATATATTTTTCCATCAATAATTGGCACTAATTGTCGATAATAATTTGTCGCAGAGGGCTTCTTCATAAGGTAGTTGTCAGCAGACAAAGGATCTGTAAAAGTGATTGTACCTCTTTTCCTGTTTACCACCATCAGCCAAGGTGAAACAAATGAATACCATTGCAATCTTGTTATCGATGTTTTATTGCTCCATTTTATCAAAGGTGCAACTAAATGACATTGTTTGCAAGTAGCGCGAAAGTTCATGTATTCAACACCAACACAATGCTTCATAATTGTCTCCAAAATATCCAACGGAATATCGAGGAGCTGTGATTCACTAAACTTAACCCCATCATCCATATCTGATCTAAGCAATACCTCCTCCTTGTTTTTCATCTCCACTTTAGAATCAGTAACACATTGGCCTTCTCCATGATCATCTTCTAGCCTACATAAGAAGAATTTCAATAAACAATTCACCTATCATGAAAGGGTTATTTTTCGCATCAATTACCAGCATACCGTTACTCATTAATCTCGTTTTAGTCATTGTACATACAAGCCATTAAAAAAAAATAGTGTCCCATACGGGTAATTTTGTAAACACTAATCCCATATAACCAACCCGATGTTCCAAAGTGAGGATTTTTATACGCATATATAAATTCTGGAGCAAAAGAATGTTATTTTTATAAAATTATGAATACATATATGAGAGTACAAAGATATATGGGTTACAAATTGAGTCAAACGAAACGGTATATTGGTATCGTACTTATAAAAACTATAATGAAACACATATAATATGAAATACAAACACAAATAAAGTGAAAGGCAATACCTGTTTTCCCACATTGAGAGATGGCTCGTAGGCAGCATCGGAGAGGGTATAGTAAATAGCGAGATGGTATCATCTTTTACATGGTATGAGTATATTGATTCACCCATCCCGTCGCGAACGTGTATAAAACCTCCAAACTCTGATGCAATAACATTTTTGTAAGAAACCGAGTGATCACGGGAAAGATCCAGAAAAAAAATAGCGTCTATGAGGTCATCAATTTTTTCCCAAGCTTCTCGACTCCTTTCCAATTGGAAATCAGCTTTTGACCCATCTGCATCATCTATGTTCCAGTCTTTGAAGCATTCCCTACCTTCCCAATCTATACGAGTCATGTCTAGTTTATACAGATTCACATCAGTAGGTGTATTCTTGTTCTCCTTAACAAAATAAATTCTAATGTAGAACAATTCTGTAGAAGACCCTTTCAAAAACTCGACTTCACCAAGAGAATAGGAGGTAGAGAAAGGGATCGCTCCGAATAACATTAGTTTTATCACAACTTCTTATCCTTAACGAGGATGTCCACATGTATGACAAATTTACCAAAATTACCATCGGTGCTTAACCCGTAGACTTTGCCGTTGCAACAAGTTAGATTAGTTACTAATTTACCATCAGATGTTAATCTCTTTAGCTGATAGTCATACGACATTTCAGTCCATCTAAACTTCTTTGTTTTACTAGTTAACATTTTGGCCCATTTAAACTTCTTTCTTTTACTAACAAGCCGGAAAAATACAAAGGTTGGTATATCGGTTCTTGTTAACAAAAGAATTGAACTTGGATCACTGGGCGGGGCTGACAAACAACACTCGCCAATAGACTCGTACCCTCCATCGTTCAAAACTAATGTGGGAAGCCTTATGATATTCGAAGTCTCTTGGTTCCAAAGAGACCAGTGACTGTTGTTTGGATGGTTGGAAAGTATCAGCCAACCGTGGAAACATCCTCGGATACGATTCCCCATCAACTCAGGAATTGGAACCCGATAATGAGGCAACTCGTTGTGTATGGTGTAGAAAAACAGGTCTTGAGTGTTGTGTTCTTCGCCATCTAGGTTTTGGGCAACCAACCACGGATATTTTGAAGATAACGGAGGGAAAGCATCGGTAGAAATCTGATCCATCTAAACAAAATTCAAAATACATTATGTTAAATACAGTAATAAAGCAAAGACTTATATAATAAATACAGTAATAAAGCAAAGGAAAGTTTTATGAACATTTTCAGGTTGGGTACCCTCCTATATAAGCTTAAGGGGTGTTTGTTTCAGCTTCTATGTGAGCTTATGAGTTTATTTGATTTCGCCTAATATTTCATAAGCCCAATTTAAAGTTGGGGCTTATGAAATATAAGGTGAAATCAAATAAGCTCACAAAATTCGGGCTTATGAAATATAAGGCGAAATCAAATAAGCTGATAAGCTCACAAAGTTGGGGCTTATGAAATATAGGGGCTGTTTGTTTTAGCTTATATAAGGTAAGCCAACTTCGACTTATATAACATAAGCCTCACTTTCGTGGCTTATTTGGAGACTTACGAGCTTATCTAAGTTTGTTATGGTATAATAAACTTATATAAGCCCATAAGTCACCAATAAACTTAAAAAAATTACAGTTCACGTAATATAAGCCGAAATATGGTTTATGTTGGGCTTATATAACGTAAGCCTCAATTTTGTGGCTTATTTTAAGACTTAGCGGCTTATATAAGTTTATCATGATATAATAAACTTATAAGCCCATAAACCTCCAAATAAGCCACAAAATTGAGGCTTATATGCCAAAATAAGCTTACATTATATAAGCCAAACCAAACACCCTGATAAGGTGAAATCAAATAAGCTGATAAGCTCACAAAATTAGGGCTTATGAAGTATAAGGCGAAATCAAAGAAGCTCATAAGCTTTACAAAACTGGGGATGAAATATATATAAGACGAAACAAACACCATGAACTAATCAAAATATATATCACCCAAAACCATATAAGCTCGTAAATCCAGATATAAGCCAAAAGAAAAAGCCCAAATTAAAGAGCTTATTTGAACTAAATCATACCCAGATTGCTTATTTTACCATGAAATAAATAATGATAACAATAATGGCAAAAGAAAGATGAATTCATACCTTCATTTCATAGCTGGTACGGTGACACTAAACAGACCCCAAAGAAAGAATATTTATTTGGAAATGTATGCTAGGCTGTTGTTGATTTTAAGCAAGTCTGGTAGGTGAGGAGAAACCGCATCGCGAACTGTAAAACTGTAAAAACCGTAAAAAATCGTACCGAAAAAACCGCACCACTAAAAAAACCGGTGGTTTGGTTTTAAGAAAAAAGATAAACAGCAAATTCGGTTCGGTTGCGGCTTTCACTCGTAAAAACCGAACCGCAAAACCGCACCACATCACACAATAACTATTTTATACTGAAAAACGTAATATTGACTATTTTATGCGAGTTATAAGACTTCTAGTGCATATTATAATTGATATTCTTATAAGTTGTAAGTCACGTGTTTGTTAGATTCAATTTATACATTGTTATAACCCAAAAGATCAACATTTGAAGCTAAAAATCGTAAAAACCACATTTATTATATAAATCACAAGTGATGATGCGGTGCGGTTAAAAATCGCAAAAACCGAAAAAACCCATAAAACCGAAACCGCGGTTTGTGGTGCGGTGCCGTTTTTATTTTTATAAAACCGCAAGTGCAATTGCGGTTCGGTTGTAGTCAAAAACCGCAACAAACCGCACCATGCTCACCCTATCAACTAGGATGGATGTTCGTAATAAAATATTTTATGCATTCTCTATATATTAAATTTTTAACAAATTTGTATAGGTCAATTAAACATATTTTATAAAACATTTTATATACTTTTTCTTTATTAAACTTTTAAGAAATAGAAATTTTAAAGCATTTTATACAAATCAATTAAATATTATAATCACTTCTTAAAATTAATTTTAATTCATAAATATTATAAAAGATATGTTACAAGCATACGTTAATTAATATATTAAACATTTTAATTTATAATATTTTTAAATAAAATAAAAAAATATATCTTATATACTAATTTAAGACCCGTGTAATACACAAGTTGTTTTAGCTTTTTATTAATTTTGATTTCATCAAATAAAAAATTACTAGTAAATGAAAAGAGGTTATTTTTCTTGTATTTGAACAATGAAAATGTTTCAAGCCTGTCTAGAAACCATAACTTTTCTTTCCTACCACTCCTTTACACCATCTAAAATAAATAAAGGGTCAGGTTATAAAGACCCCCCCTAAACTCCCATATATACCCCCTAATTTTTATTTATTTTTTATTTATTTTTATTTATTTTTATTTTTATTATTTCGGTTTTGTTATAAAACTGTGAATCGGAAAATACGGAATAAAAAAATAAAGTTTAACAGGTTAAAACTGTAAGCAGTAAAAAATACGGAACAAAAACTGATAAAAAGCTGTTCAGAAAAAAACTGGGAGACAAAAAGTACACAAATAGTGTACCTTTTATACTTTTTTTGTGGGGTAGAAGGTACCAATAGGGGTACCCATAAATAAATTTTAAGTTGAAGCTAATCACTTTTTTTAATGCCCTAAATTTATTAGTAGAAAAAAGATTACATGTCATTTAACCACACAATCCAATTAAGATTGAACTTTCTACATTCATAGTCAACCAAAACCAAGTTTAAGAAACAATATTATCAAAAATCAAACATTTTAAAAACTTTCTTCAAAAATCAAACCTTTGATCTATTAAATGAACGTCTCAAGATGGGGAATGAGCGTTACTGATACACATTATGTTTTAGAAACTTGTCACTTCTAGATAATTTTGTCATTTAAAAAAGGGAAGTGTGTAAAATATTGACATGTTATTGTCATGATTTTGAATTATAGGTTAAATGTATGTACATAATAAATGTAGTCAAACAATTAAAAAAATTTCAAGATTCGTCCATATCGTTTACACAGAATATCAACTTTCATCTCTATCTCAAAATTCGTCCCTATCTTTGATGAGGGTTAGTTTTAGCTGTTAACTTTTGAGAATAGAGGGTATTTCGGTCCTTTTATTACCGATCACTTTTCACATTAAAATCTCATTATTTCTTTTTTCTTTTAATTATTTTTCTTTTTCTTATCTCTCTCTCTCTCTCTCTCTCTCTCTCTCTCTCTCTCTCTCTCTCTCTCTCTCTCTCTCTCGCTCTCTCACATCTCCAAACCGCCACCACAGCTCCAAACCACCACCATGATCTGCTCAATTACAATACCATCATAATAAAAAAAACCATATTTATATAGGAAAAGTGATGGATTCATGATTCGTCTGAATCACTAAAAATATTGAATCTATGTGGGTTGTAATCATTTCCCTCAGATATGTCAGAAGAGTTGTTTGTTGATATTTATGCTGATACAAACAATTATAAACCACCTTTCTATACTGTTTTTAGTTTTGACGTACCTCGACTACATCTGGGCCTGTTCTCCCAAAACCACCGTTTACCCTCCTCCCGACATAAACCTGCCCAAAGCCACCCTTCCCCAACTTTCTTTCTGTCTTATATATAGGAGAGCTACCCACTTGTACCTTCACCAGTGCAGTAACACATGTTAGTAAGCAAACTACATCCTAAGAATATCCTTATCCGCAACCACTTCTAATCTATTAACAACCGGCTCACCAAATCCAATAACCGCACCAATATAAGGGCCAGGAACAATATCACGAGGTGGTTCCTGGTCTAAATCAATCAACCTAACGCCTCTTCCTCGACCACCACCCGTTGGTCGCCCTATAGTTACACTTGCAGCATCACCACCTCTTCCTCTTCCACCACCAGTCTTTCTTCTAGTCCAAGTTTAACTAGGTACAACAACGTTTTCACCTTGATCAATAGGTTGTTGAGTGGCATGCTGAAGATCAGCAACGCATTTTGATCTCCTTGCTCCACTTCGTCCCTATGGTAAATACGGTGGGGTTATCGTCATCTTCACAACACTCTCCTTCCATATCTCATCATCATCTTCACAATCGATACCCATCGAACCATCCCTGACTTGCTCCTGGTAACCATTGGAGATAACCCAAATTTATAGTCACTGCTTCTCAAAACAGCACACATATCTCATCATCATCTTTACCAGGGGTGCACCAAAACCTGCCACCATCTCTCTCTCCAACACTCTCATTCCATATCTCATCATCATCTTTACCAGGGGTGTACTTAAGTTTCATAGAGCATCACCTAAATCTCTGCCTCATTTGATGCCCATGTTCATAAGCCTTTCTTGATAAGCCACAACCATGAATCACCCTCACCAAATAAGTAGACACCTGCTAATTTTTAGAGCAGATAAAGTCATAAAACTACTTAGAAATCCTAAACACCCTTTGCATATGTATGTTGAAAATCATGAATCCACCACTGTTGAAGTGGTACAGATGAATCATGAATACATAATTTTTTGTATATGGATCTGGGTGTTTTTAATTATGATGGGATTGGGATTGAGCAGATCATGGTGGTGGTTTGGAGCTATGGTGGTGGTTTGGTGATGCGAGAGAGGGAGAGAGAGAGAGAGATAAGAAAAAGAAAAATAATTAAAAGAAAAAAGAAATAATGAGATTAAAATGTGAAAAGTGGGTGGTAATGAAAGGACCAAAAAACCCCTTTATTCTCAAAAGTTAACAGCTAAAACTAACCCTCATCCAAGATAGGGACAAATTTTGATCGTAGTTGTAAACGATAGGGACGATTCATGGAGTTATTTGGGTAAATGAAATGACACGCGTGATTATGGGGTGTCATCAAAGCATACAAGGTAATGTCTTAAAAACATTAAATGACCATGAAAGGAAATACCGGAAACAAACATCGATATCCCAAGTATAAGCTCATCACACACAAACATATGTATTGTAAAAGAAAAGGACTAAACAATGTCCAAAGAAATAAGTAGCAAAATGTATGATGAAATGCATAAATTAGATAAGGCTAGATAGCTTCCAATCCACATGCACGTACGCTTAAAGTCTACGAGCACCCTTGAGTACCTGCCGTTTGGGAATATGAAAGGAAAACGGTTGAGCATAACGCTCAGTGCACGGATATACAAGTATAGCATGGAATAACGTAAGCATAAAGACTAACAACAGCGAAATTATAAGTTCTAAGCAATCTGGATTCATGTTTATAAAGCTGGTTTTATAGTTTGAAAAGACTTATGTTTTATGTAAAATATGTATTAATTAGCCATATAGCCCATATAGGTCATGTGGTTCCACCGTGCATGAATACTTGGAGGGGAGACCTCGTCATGCAATTAGAGGGGTTGCCTCTAATTAAATAGTCTGGGTAGGATGGATCAACTCCTAGTGAATGATGCAAGGCACACATCGCAATCACTCTGATAATACTGATAAACATGTAACTAGGATGCACCCATACGCCCCACATGATAATATAATATAATGGCAAAACTGAAAAGGGACGCTACGAGGAATCACTTCGCCGTGGGGAAGTCATAACATTGGTGCCTCTAGTGTTATGGTTATGGTACCTCCATAACTAGGTGACACTGGTCATGCATGTATATGTCTTAGGCTCTTAAACTAACATATGTAATCAAACATATAAAACAATACTAGGAAAACAGTTGGTTGCAAACGGGGAATCCTAATAAGGTAAGAATGTCCATACTAAAGGGACGAGAAATCCGTACCTTATGTCTAGTGAACGGAAAAGACGAACGAAAGGAAGTCCTACTCCTATCTCACTAATGCTACATAGATAGGGTACATGTATAAGTATTCTGTTTACTGAGTACTTAACTAATTTTATACCGTGTCTTAGCTTGTTTTATATGTTCATGTCTTGTTTTACTGATTTAAAGGTTATACTGTGTTTATCATGTATTCTACTTATTCTGATTAAGTATTACTTGTATTTCTTGTATTGTTATACTTGTTGTGTAATAATAAGTAACTTTCTAAAAATAGCAGGTTTCCAAAAATATAAAGTTTCAAAAATAGAAAGTTCCCAAAATTAGATTAACTTCTTAAAACAGATTAGTTTCTAAAAATAGAAAGTTTCCAAAAATAGTAAGTTTCCTGAATTAGAAAGTTTCCATATTTAGAATTAAGCTGGATTAATAAGCTAATAATATAAGCTTAAGTTTACTGGTTAAATATCATAAGTCATGTGATTATTTGTATAGTTTATTAATAATATCATGTTAATTAAATAAACTATAGGTTATATGATTTAATTAAATATAAGCCTTATTTAATTAAATTAAGGTGTATAAAATACTTAGGTTAAACATGTATTAATATTATATTATATTAATTATAACCTAAGTCATGTTTATTAATTAATTATATTCATGTCTTAAACAATTAATTAATACTATAGTCTAAATTAAATAAATACATAACTAGGTTAAAACATGTATTATTCTGTAAATAATAATTAACCTAAGTCCATGTTTAATTAAATTAATTATAAGTCATGTTTATTAATTAATTTAATTATCTTGTTAAAAATAATTACGTGTAAAAATAAAATACTAGTACAATTTTAGTCATGAACCGGACCCGTGAACTTAATTTAGACATGTCATGAACCGGACCGGAATAAACCCTTGAACCGGACCAAACAAACACCCCTTTAACAGTGGCAAACCGGCTCGGCCGGTTGCCACTGCTGTTGTAAAACTACCACCAGCTTAAGCCGGTGGTTTCCTTTCGGCTAGCCGCTGACCACAACAGGTTCCCACCGAGTGTGTGCCGGTGGTTCCCCTGCTGCAGCCTGCGTTCCCCCTACTTGACCAAAACCGCCCCGGCTGTGTGCCGGTGGTGGTGGCTACTTGCTGCCGAGACCCCAACCGAACCACAAGGTCACCCTGACGCGAGTCGGGGTCCCTTGTCCCTTCTGCCGACCAAGACCAACACCACCGAGACACGAGGTCTCGGTTGGTGGTGCGATCCAAGACACGCCGAGAGCCTTGGGGCTCTCGGTTGGGTGTCGGCCAAACAAAACCAACCCACAAACACCTTTAATTTACCCCCATGATTAGTTTAACATGTTTTTAATCCTTGTTTTTGTAACCCATGATCCCATGTTCATAATTAATTAGAAAAGAATAAAAGAAAATGGTTTACGGATTACCGAACGCGTGTAATGATTGGAGAACAATAACACGAACACAATGATTGAAATTAATTAACCAAAAATCAATCAAACACCCCTTGGTGTTTGTTCTTGCCGGGGCCAAAGAGAGAAAAAAAAGGAGAGGCTAGGGTTTTTGTTTTTCTTGAAAAACTCTGTGAATGAAAAAAATGTTTCCTCTTTTTGTTTATTTTAGTAAAAACAAACATGGGCTTGGCCCTTGTCTCTCTTGGTGTCGCGGCATATGGGGCCCACAAGGGAAAAACCTGAAGTTTTTCCCGTGCTATATTTTACGTGCTATATTTTACGTGTTCGTATGTTCGTATTTTCGTATTATAATTGTTCGTGTTATATTTAAATACTTGTATGTAACGATATTAACCGTATCATCTTAATTAAGTATGTAATTACATGTTCGTGATTTTTACGTTCATGATTTCATGTTCGTAATTATAATTATTATTGTTAATAATTATCGTGTACTATCACGTACTTAATACTTATCGTGTAATAATACGTACATAACTTCTGAAATTACTAATCGTGACACGTGTTCATGCTATAAAAGGAAAGTTTTAATATGTACGTACGTTTACTAAGTGTAATGTTCATGGTAAAAGCATGCGGGTATTACAACTCTTCCCCCCTAAAAAGAATAATTCGTCCCCGAATTATAGATAAAGTAAACTGAAAGAGGAAAATACCTGAATTCAAAATATGAAATGAGGGTAAGAAGCCCGGATAGTCTCCTCTGTTTCTCAAGTGGCTTCCCGCTCGGTATGATCCCTCCCAAGGATTTTGACGAATGGAATCGTCTTCTTCCTCATGACTCGTTCTTGTCTGTCAAGAACTCGTTCGCGGTTCCTTTATGAAGGTAACATCTTCATGAATCTGTTCCAGTGGATATTGAACCATGTGAAGGGGATGATAATTGTACCCTCTAAGTAAGGACACATAGAAAACGTCATGAACGTGAGAAAGCTATGGAGGTAACGCTAAACGATAAGATACTTCACCGACTCGCTCGATGATATTAAACGGTCCAATGAATCGAGGACTGAGTTTCCCTTTGAATCCAAAACTTCTAACACCACGTGCCGGTGATACCTTAAGAAAGACATGATCTCCTACGTTAAAATGTAAGTCCCTATGATGCTTGTCGACATAACTCTTCTGACATGTACGAGCTTCCTGTAATTTCTGCTTAGCTACAGCGACCTTCTCGTTGGTCAACTCTATCATCTCCGGTCCTTCAAGTATTCGCTCACCAACCTGGTCCCAGCAGATTGGGGCGAGACACTTCCTGCCATACAACATCTCAAATGGTGCACACTTAATGCTGGCGTGCCAACTGTTGTTGTATGCAAACTCTACTAAACAGACATAGTCATCCCAATCTCCTGTCCACTCCAATGCACATGCCCGGAGCATGTCTTCTAATGTCTGAATAGTCCGCTCCGATTGTCCGTCTGTTTGAGGATGAAAAGCCGTGCTAAGCTTAATTTTTGTACCCCAAGCTTTCTGTAGACTCTTCCAAAATCGCGAAGTGAACCGAGGATCTCTGTCTGAGACGATACTGGATGAAGCACCATGAAATCTCATGATCTCCTTCTTGTAAGTATCAGCGAGTTTGCTGACCGGATCATCCTTGCAGATCGGTAAGAAATGAGCTGACTTAGTAAGTCGATCAACGATAACCCAAATCTCATCATGCCTCCTCTTTGTCTGCGGAAGACCGGTAACAAAATCCATGGTGATCTTGTCCCACTTCCACTCTGGAATGTCTAACTGTTGTAGTAGACCACTAGACCGCTGATGCTCGATCTTAACCTGCTGGCAGGTAAGACATTTGGAGACATAAGTAGCAACATCCTGTTTCATGCGACTCCATCAAAGATGTCGTGGTACATCTTGGTTGAACCAGGATGAATGGAGAATGGGGAGCTATGAGCTTCAGCTAATAACGCTTCCCTGAGTGTAAGATCATCAGGAACACAAAGTCTAGTGCCCTGCCATAAGATACCGTCGTCATCCAACCGAAACTCCGTTTGTTGATCCAAGTTCTGAATGATCGCCCAAATTTCACCATCATCCTTCTGAGCTTCCTTGATCCTAGAGAGTAACTCAGGTTCCACTCTAATATTAGCCCAGTAACCGTGTTGTCCACGTACCATGATCTAAATGTCTAGTCGCTCCAAGTCTCTTATAATCTCTTCCTCGATCTTAATGCTATTGATCATACCGGACTTTCTACTAAGTGCATCTGCCACTACATTCGCCTTGCTAGGATGATACTGTAAATTAATGCCATAATCCTTTAACAGCTCTAACCATCTTCTATGTCTCATGTTTAGTTCATGTTGAGTGAAGATGTACTTCAAGCTCTTGTGATCTATGAAGATATCACATGATTCTCCATACAAGTAGTGCCTCCATATCTTCAATGCAACCACGACTGCTGTAAGTTCTAAGTCATGCGTAGGGTAATTCTCTTCATAAGGCTTAAGCTACCGTGAAGCGTACGTAATCACTTTCCCATGTTGCATGAGAACACAGCCGAATCCCTTCCCTGAAGCATCACTATAGATTTGAAACCCACCTGTACCAGATGGGAGAGTAAGAATCGGCGTAGATACTAACTTCTGCTTTAGGTCTTCAAAGCTCTCTCTTTTCTTTAGTCTAGACGAATTTCTCCCCTTTCCGCATCAGTTCGGTCAATGGTAGCGCTAAACGGGAAAAGTTCTCTACGAACCTATGGTAGTAACCAGCTAAGCCTAGGAAAGTACAAACTTCAGTCGTTGATGTAGGTCTTGGCCACTTTGTAATAGCCTCAACCTTTGCTGGATCCATGGTGATTCCTTCTTCTGACACAATGTGGCCTAGGAACGCTACCTTGTCTAACCAGAACTCACACTTGGAGAATTTGGCATACAACTCCTTCTGGCGAAGTATCTGTAGTACCGTACGAAGATGGTCTTTGTGTTCCTCCTTTGACTTAGAGAAAATCAGAATGTCGTCAATGAAGACAATGATGAACTAGTCCAGGAACTCATGGAAAATACGGTTCATCAAATCCATGAAAACAGTTGGAGCATTAGTAAGGCCAAATGGCATAACTACAAATTCGTAGTGCCAATAACGTGTACGAAAAGCAGTCTTGGCGATGTCCTGCTATTTAACCCGTAACTGATGATAGCCTGACCTTAGATAAATCTTGGAGAAATGTTTAGCCCCTTAGAGTTGTTCATACAAGTCATCAATGCGTGGCAACGGATATCTATTCCTGATGGTGATCTTGTTAAGCTCACGATAATCTATGCAGAGACGCATGATGTCGTCCTTCTTCTTTACGAACAGAATAGGTGTGCCCCATGGAGAAGCACTAGGTAGAATGAAACCGCGTTCCAACAATTCCTATAGTTGTTCTTTTAACTCCTTGAGCTCTATGGGAGCCATGCGATAAGGAGTCTTAGAAATTGTCTCAGCTCTTGGGATGAGCTCAATATTAAACTCCACTTCACGAGCAGGTGGTATGCCTGGAAGTTCTTCTGGAAACACGTCTGGGAATTCTGACATGATCGGCTGATTCTAGATGGATGGAGATTCACCCTCCAAATCATGAACAATAGCAAGATAGCCCTCACAACCATGTGACAGTAGTGCACGTGCTTGTAAGGTTGAAATTATTTATACAGACCTTCCGGGTACGAAACCATTGTGAATGTACTCTGTGCATATACATCACCGAAGATGACTCGATATGGATGGCAGTCAATGGTGGCGTGATGTTTGGATAGCCAGTCCATGCCCAATATCATGTCAAAGTCGCACATATCTAAAGGAAGTGCGTCAACAAGACGAATCTTGTCGTCAAACTCTAGGGGAAGGCTCTTGTACCTATGGGTTATGCATACAGAGTCTCTTAAAGGTGTGGAAATGTTTAATACATTCTCTAATGGCATAGGGGATATCCTAATATTCTTGGCATAAGCAGTAGAAATGACCGAGTGAGAAACACCAGTGTCAAATAAAACACATGCTGCTTGACCATACATATACAAGATTCTAGTGATGGTACTTGTAGACTTGTTGGCCTGATCACGAGAGGTCGTGTACACCCGTCCACTAGTAGGAGGTGGCTTGGAATCGGCATGTACAGATGTGCCCTCCATCTCGCCCTTGCGACAGTCCTTCATGCGATGACCAGTAAGGCCACACTTGAAGCAAGCATCGCTGTTGCGGCGACATGGCCCTGGGTGCCTATGGTTGCAGGTAGCGCAAAGAGGGTAAGTATACCCTCCAGCAGGTGCCCTTGCTGGCTGGGAGCTTGTTCGGAAAAGTACACATGAGATATGGTTTATAGGTACAAAAGGACAATGCGGGAAATCGTAAGACATAATACCAGTGATAGCTGTACGGTTAGGCTGTGAACCTCTTCGGTCTTGCTCCCTTCCGTTACCATGATTCCTGGTAGAAGATGCTAAAGTGTCAGAATTATGAATCATAACGTGTAACATAAGAAATGAGTAAGTTTAGGGACCTGATACTGTTGGAGTTGCCAGCGTTGTTACGTTAATTATCATAACCGCCATGCCTATCCGTAGCAGAACGGTCTTGAGTCTGACCGTTACCCTTGGGCTGAGTAGGCTACTGCTGAGTAGCCGGTTGAAACCGGTCCCCAATCTTCTGCCTGAAAGATGCAGTTTAAAGAGAAAGATAAATACTGGATAGTACTAAATGAATTGGAATGGTCACCGCTAAGTGACGAACAAATACCTCTTCTCAGGTCTCTTTGCTTCACCAAATTCCTCTCTTTCCTGCAGCATCTCCAGCTTACCTGCTGCATCGGCTACTTGTACCAGCGTGTTGAAAGTAGTTCACACCAAGTTGTTGGCGACCGATGTACGAAGAGCCCAATGAAAGTGCTATTCTTGCTCTTCGACAGTACCTACTGCTACGCCAAGAAAACCAGCCAAACGAAGAAAGCGCTGCATAAACTCGGTGTTGTTCCCCCAGCTCTCTGCCTGATCCCGTGGTATTCCCTCTTCAGCTTGTCTTGCTCAGCCTTAGGGAAGAATTATCCCATCACTAAATCCCTGAACTGAGCCTAAGTCATGCCAGCCACCCAATTATCACCTCCCTCAGACTGCTTCACTGTCTTCCACCATCCTAGTACGTCACCTTCGAACTTATAACATGCCAACCTCGACTTGAAGACGGGGTCGCAGCTCATTGCATCAAATATCTTCTCGATATGAGTTAACCAGCTTTCAGCCTCACTGGGCTGTCATTTCTCTCGAAGGATCAAGGACATTGCTTGTTGAATCTTTCCAGCCATGTGACAAGTGTTGCTGGAGGAGGAGGAGGATTAGGATGCTCGTGCTGGTGCTGATTGTTGGCAGCTTGCACCTCGTCCCTGATATCGTTCCTCAGCTGAGGAAGCAGAGCCTGCATCGTAGCTTGGACTGCTGCATTGAGTTGTTCCTGCTCGCGTGTGAGAACCATCTGACAGTATAACACATAATGCATGATTAAACTGATTAAAACATAACATTTATACATGAAAAAAAATTATGCCAATAAACCATGAGAAAATTTTTATGCATGAATATAGTGCATGAGTGCATGATGCAGTTTATGAAAACTTTTATATGCGCGAGGGGATGCCTATGGGTCGGTCCCAAAGTTAAAAGTTTTGATAAAAGCACATGCGACTAAATAGGGCCAGTCCTGTACCAACCATTACTTAGTCATAAACCTACGACAATGACATATGACATAAATGCATGAAAACAATGAATGCATGAAAACCGACTGTTAGTTCTAGGAAGACCATAGTGACTACCCACTAATCACAGGGCATGTTTTGAGAGCCTACAGGTCGAAGCCTTGGCTCTGATACCATAATTGTAACACCCCATTTTGGTAAATGGAATGTCACACGTGATTATGGCGTGTCATCAAAGCATACAATGTAATGTCATAAAAACATTAAATGACCATGAAAGGAAATACCGGAAACAAACATCGGTACCCCAAGTATAAGCTCATCACACACAAACATAAGTACTGTAAAGGAAATGGACTAAGCAATGTCCAAAGAAATAAGTAGCAAAATGTATGATGAAATGCATAAAGTAGGGAAGGCTAGATAGCTTCCAATCCACATGCACGTACGCTTAAAGTCTACGAGCGCCCTTGAGTACCTGTCGTTTGGGAACATGAAAGGAAAACGGCTGAGCATAACGCTCAGTGTACGGATATACAAGTATAGCATGGAACAACGTAAGCATAAAGACTAATAGCAGCGGAATTATAAGTTCTAAGCAATCTGGATTCATGTTCATAAAATTTGTTTTATAGTTTGAAAAGACTTATCTTTTTATGTAAAATCTGTATTAATTAGCCAAATAGCCCATATAGGTCATGAGGTTCCACCGTGCATGAATACTTAGAGGGGAGACCTCATCATGCAATTAGAGGGGTTACCTCTAATTAAATAGTCTAGGTAGGAGGGATCAACTCCTAGTGAAGGATGCAAGGCACACATCGCAATCACTCTAATAATACTGATAAACATGTAACTAGGATGCACCCATACGCCCCACATGATAATATAATATAGTGGCCAAAACGGAAAAGGGACGCCACGAGCAATCACTTCGCCATTGGGAAGTCATAACATTGGTGCCTCTAGTGTTATGGTTATGGTACCTTCATAACTACGTGACACTGGTCATGCATGTATATGGCTTTGGCTCTTAAACTAACATAAGTAATCAAACATATAAAACAATACTGAGAAAACAGTTGGCTACAAACGGGAATCAAAATAAGGAAAGAATGTCTATACTAAAGGGACAGAAAATCCGTACCATATGTCCAGTGAACGGAAAAGACGAACGGAAGGAAGTCCTACTCCGATCTCACTAATGCTACATAAATAGGGTACATGTATAAGTATTATGTTTAGTGAGTACTTAACAGATTTTATATCGTGTCTTAGCTTGTTTTATATGTTCATGTCTTGTTTTACTGATTTAAAGGTTATACTGTGTTTATCATGTATTCGAAGTGTTCTGATTAAGCATTACTTGTATTTCTTATATTATTATACTTGTTGTGTAATAATAAGTAACTTTCTAAAAATATAAGGTTTCTAAAAATAGAAAGTTTCTAAAAATAGAAAGTTCCCAAAAATGGAAAGTTTCCAAAAATAGATTTTCTTAAAATAGACCAGTTTCTAAAAATAGAAAGTTTCCAAAAATAATAAGTTTCCTGAATTAGAAAGTTTCCATATTTAGAATTAAGCTGGATTAATAAGCTAATAATATAAGCTTAAGTTTACTGGTTAAATATCATAAGTCCTGTGATTATTTGTATAGTTTATTAATAATATCATGTTAATTAAATAAATTATAGGTTATATGATTTAATTAAATGTAAGCATGATTTAATTAAATTAAGGTGTATAAAATACTTAGGTTAAACATGTATTAATATTATATTAATTATAACCTAAGTCATGTTTATTAATTAATTATATTCATGTCTTAAATAATTAATTAATACTATAGTCTAAATTAAATAAATAAATTCTTAGGTTAAAACAGTTATTATTCTATAAATAATAATTAACCTAAGTCCATGTTTAATTAAATTAATTATAAGTCATGTTTATTAATTAATTTAATTATCTTGTTAAAAATAATTACTTGTAAAAATAAAATACTTGTACAATTTTAGTCATGAACCGGACCCGTGAATTTAATTTATACATGTCATGAACCGGACCAGAATAAACCCTTGAACCGGACCAAACAAACACCCCTTTAATAGTGGCAAACTGGCTTGGCCGGTTGCCACTGTTCTTGTAAAACTGCCACCGGCTTAAGCCGGTGGTTTCCTTTCGGTTAGCCGCTGACCACAACAGGTTCCCATCGGCTGTGTGCCGGTAGTTCCCCTGCTGCAGCCCGCGTTCCCTCTGCTTGACCAAAACCGCCACCGGCTGGGTGCCGGTGGTGGTGGTTGCTTGCTGCCGAGACTCCAACCGAAGAACAAGGTCACCCCGACGCGAATCGGGGTCCCTTGTTCCTGCTGCCGACCGAGACCAACACCACCGAGACACGAGGTCTCGGTTGGTGGTGTGATCCAAGACACACCGAGAGCCTTAGGGCTCTCGTTTGGGTGTCGGCCGAACAAAACCAACCCACAAACACCTTTAGTTTACCCCCATGATTAGTTTAACATGTTTTTAATCCTTGTTTTTATAACCCATGATCCCATGCTCATAATTAATTAGAAAAGAATAAAATAAAAGGGTTTACGGATTACCGAATGCCTGTAATGATTGGAGAACAATAACACGAACACAATGCTTGAATATAATTAACCAAAAATCAAATCAAACACCCCTTTGTGTTTGTTCTTGCTGGCGGCCAAAGAGAGAAAAAAGGAGAGGCTAGAGTTTTTGTTTTCCTTGAAAAACTGTGTGAATGAAAAGAATGTTTCTCCTTTTTGTTTATTTTAGTAAAAACAAACATGGGCTTGGCCCTTGTCTCTCTTGGTGTCGCGGCATATGGGGCCCATAAGGGAAAAACCCGAAGTTTTATCCTGTGCTATATTTTACGTGTTCGTATGTTCGTATTTTCGTGTTATAATTGTTAGTGTTATATTTAGATTGTGATACCCAGAAACCGAGGGCATTTATTTTACCCTAAATTACGAATATTTTTGAAATTTTTAAGAAATTTCGTTTATTATATATTTGACTGTTTAAGTTGAAACCGATGTTTAAGGTCGTAATCTTAACGATTGACGATTTAAGGAAGACGGTGACGACTACGATCCCGACGGATGCCCAATTTTTGTGTTTTATTATAGTTTTTTTCGATATTAGAATTTTTCGAGAATTTTATTTTTGGTTCGTGTTGAGTCGAGCCGGGTGCCTTTTATTTTATCCCGGGTGCGTTTAAATTGCTTTAAAAGTATTTTTGAGTGTCCAGGGCGACCCCCGACTCCCGCAAATTTTTCAAAACCGACTAGTAAGTCGTTTCCCGCTACTAAGTTGTGTCGTTTAAAAATGAGGCCAAAAGAATAACCAAATTTCACAAGAGGTCCCTATGAATTTACAAAAAGGGGAGGAGAACACACACACAAACAAAAATCATTCAAAAATTTTCTCACCCTCCTCCTTTCTCTCTCTTTGGCCGTCAGCCACACTACCACCCCCACCTCCAATATTTTTTCCTTCTTGTTTTGATTAAATACAAATTTAGACCACACTTTCATTTTCAATTGTAAGTGTTTTGATGTGATTTTTAACAACATGCATTTAACAAAAATTTTCAAGAATCAAAGGTTTTTAAAAAGTATGATTTGATGTAATTAGGCATGTTGCATGTTTAATTAGTGTTTGGATTATGAGTAATCATCCAACAAACCAACCAAAATCAAATTGGTTGGGGTGTTTTGAACACCAACACACCACGGCCAAATGGGGGTGTTTGGTTGTTCATGGTGGATGATGGATTATGTTGTGGGTTTATGTTTAGAACCTTGTTTTTGATGTTTTTAAAAGGGTTAAACCAAATGCATGTTTGATTTAGGATTTGGGGTTTTGTGAGGATTTGATATTCTTAGTGTTATGTACTGATTAGGGTGATTAGGAATGATCATAAGTGGTTAGGTTAGGTCTAGGTGATGTTAGAATGGTTTAGAAACAAGTGTTGGAATGATTTTGAGAAAGGAAATTTTAGGTAGATTGTTTAGGCTTGTTTTCGTGGGTTTGATTTTGTAAACAGGTCATGAGGTTAGGATATAGTTGTAGAGCTTTGTCTTAGCTTCTATTTGGTATAAGAAAGAGCTTACGACTCCTAACGAGTCAAAAGTTATGCTATTTTGAAAGTTCGTGTACCGGGAGATGAGAAATCAACATAATCCGAAATTATTTTTGGTTTTAGGTCAAATCCCGGGGACCATAGATAGAGTTTGGTAAATGATTTAAAGTTTTTCTTTGGTTCCAAACCTGGATATTTGAGTCTATTTTTGGACTTAAGAGTCAAATTAGCTAATGGCGTCTTTTAAATGGGTCAAACAAGTCCTACATGGTAAAAGTGCAAAATCAGTCTGAAAAGTTTACGTTTAGTAACGTAGTGTGTAATGGGTCATAAAAGTAAAAACTTTTAATGGGATTTAAGATGGGTTTTATACAGATTATAAGGGATTTTTACAAATTTTCTTGTATTTTATATAGACGCTTAAGTGATAGAAAACATCCCGTACTTTTGGTAAGTATCGGCAAAGTTATCAAATGGGAAACAACTTTAATTACGAAGATGGATAGTATGAGTCTAGTTACTATTACTTGTTGGATTTTGGCATGAGTTAGTAATTATGACAATTGACTAATATGTATGTATTATACAGTACTTAAGGTTATATAAATGAGTTAACTCATTACGCGTTGTTTGTTAGGTGTTGAGATTGAATTTCCCGGGCATCCTCATCGTCGGTGATCGTCATCCGTTACGTCAACTACTTCTATACAAGGTGTGAATTTATAGCCTCGCTTTATATTGTTTTAAATGGTTTTACCCGCGAGGGGGATGCCTGCTATTTTAAATGAAACGAACATAAATCATGAATGATTGTTGGACCCGAGAGTTGCCTAAATTGTGTTGAGTACCGATGTAGTGTTTTTACTACTCTTTAGGAAAATAGAGCAAAAGTGGCAAGTATTAAGTGTCGGTTTAAGAAAACCAAGCACTAATAACCAAATGAGTTCAAGTTCGTTTCCCAAGGAGGCAAGTGCGTTGTGTAATGAAATGATTATCTTTGTGATTTTATTGTTATGAGAAAAGAAAATAGAAATGGGGTAAGAAGAGAATGACGGTTACAATGACGGATTACACTAAGACGAAAAAGGTCGTTCACGTAAAACCGTAAAAAGCACCAAATTAAAAAATTAAAACCTAAAAATTAATTAAAAGTGAAACTAAGTCTAAAATAATATAAATAAGAATAAAAATCCAACAAAAATATTTTAAAACCTTTTATTAATTAAATATTTAATTTTAAAAGCTAATTAAAGCCCTAAAATTAAATATAATTACAAAATGTCCAAAATATTATTTTATTGAACAAATAACTCACTTATATTATTTAAAGACTAAAAAGTATTTTTCCTAAATTTTAAAAACTATTTTTCTATTTTTAAAACACTAAAAACAATTTTTTAGACTAAAATAATCATAAAAAATAATAAAATAATGCTAAAAATATTTTGACAATTTTAAAAATCCTAATTTATATTAAAGAACAGTAGAAAAAATAAAAAGTCTGAAAAATATAAAATTTTGCACTAAAAGACAAAACTGATTAAAATTAAAACCCTAATTAAACTAAATTAATTCTAAAAATTAATTAAAAAGTGAACTGTAAAAACTTTTTAAACTAAAAAGTCTTAAATTATTTTTCTTAATCTATGAAAAATTTTAAAACTGAAAAATATTACTTTTTACCACTAAAAGACAAAAACAGAAAGTTAAAAAGTTAATTAAAAATGCAATTTAATCTAAAAAATACCAGATGAACAGTAACATAAAAATAAAAGAAACTGAAAAATCAAAAATAAAATAAGAAAAATTATGAAACTTGTTTCAAGTCCTAATTCCTAAATTTGATCACTAAAGACAAAAAACCAAATTTCTGAAAGTGACACTTGGCTAGGTTTTTGTTTTTTAGCTTAGCAGTGGTAACCAATATGCTAGCAGGGGGAACTTAGTTCCCACTGTTAGTGCAAAAACAAGGTCTGTGGACCTATAAGCTTAGGAAAGCTTATTTGAGAGCTTATCTTTGGGCAATAAGGCACCCCCACAACCAGTTGAGTTGTGGGGAGTCTATCAATGCAATAAAACAAGCAGGTTCTTCACAAAATCACACAAAAGGGCAAGAAATCAATGACTGTGAGGGCTTGTATGTTTCTGTGAACAGTGTACTGGTCTAGTGTGCACAAAAACGAATTTCACTTGGCCATAACTTGCACAAATCTCAACCAAATAACATGTAAGCAAGATACCAACCTAAATTAACCTATTTCCTATCAGTGAACAAGATTTGATTGCAAAAATTTACACTAAATCATGCATAAAAAGGACTTACTGATTTTTGCTAGATTACTACCAATTTTAAACATGCAACTTCTGATTTCCAACATACAAAACTCAACCAACTACTGATATGACTAGAGACTAATGAAATAGGTGTGTTCAAACAGATTTTAAGCCAAAATCTTTCAACAATCTTGCTTTAAAAACCAAAGCCAAACACCCCCTTAAAACCTGATTTCACTTTTAAACACACAAAATCTATTCAAAACTCAACCAAATACATTATAACTACTCTAATCATGCATAAACACATTTTTAAACCAAATAGAATAAGAAACAATTAATCAAACCAGATTCATGGCAGAAAGAAAAAGAGCAAATTATAAAAGGGATTTAGACAAACCTCCAAGGCATACATCCATGCCTTGGATTGATTGAGCTTATGAGCTAGCAAAACAAGCTCAAGCTTCCCAAACCTGCTGAGATGAACAAACGTGAACAGAAACAACACAATATCAAACCAACTGACTTTTATTTCTCTTTTCTTAAGACTTTTTTTTCTTTCAAAACTTTATAACAAATCTTATTGAAACAAACCTTTTCAAGCATAAACAAGATTTGGAATTTTGGAATAAAGCTTTTACAAATTACCAACTTTTCAGAAAATATGAAAAAGGAATTAATATTTGAAAAACTAAAACCAAAGTATGATAAAGGGTGGAACTCAGATTAACTTCAAGACAATTACCAACTTTTACAAGCTGAAAAGGAATTACAATTTACTTAAAAAATACCAAATTTCATTTATATAAAAAGGGATTACAAAACTTGAAGAAAATCTGGAACAAGGGATATGCACAACCTGCATTCTCCTTTTATAGGCTAACTAGGAAGCTTCTAGTGCTACTGAATAAAAAATTAATAAGCTAAAACCCTTAATGAAGAAAATCCGAAAATGCCCTTGGTCAAACTGGAATCATGTGATGGCCAGGTGTTGTCCAGTTGTGTAAGAATGATCTTGAGCGTTTAAATAATCCTTTGGGACCAAGAAATTGATAAGGGGGCGTAGATTGGTATGCAGATTCGATTTTTACCTAAAATGGTGAAGCAGGGGAGGGTCGTGGGGGCCACTAGGGTCACGGGATGGGTGATATTGTTGGTGGGTTTTGATGACAATGAGGTGAATTATCAATCTGCACAATCATGGACAAAACCCCTTTAGATTAAGGTGAATTGTAACTGGGGGGGGGGGGGGGGGGGGGGGGTTTAGGGTTTTTGAGGGGATTAGGGTGGATTTTAATCTGATTTTGGGATTAGTAAAATTTAAATTGTTGTTTAGTGGGAAATAAGGTTTGACCTTTTGACCAGTTTAAATAAAACCGGGTTATGGGATGGGTTGTGGGTTTGGTAAATGGGTGTGTACAGGGTGACGTGGCATTGTATAACTGGTAGGTTAGGGTTTAATGGGTTAATGGGTGGGGTTGTTGGGTTTTAATGATTTGTTTGGTTAGATATGTTTGGTATATTGGCATAAGCAGTCCCCCCGTTATCTTTCTCTTTTAAACAGTTTGCAAGCTAAATCCTTGGTTGTTTCACTGTTAATCCCCATGGCATTACATTGTTAGTCCTCATAGTTTACAAATTCAGTCCATTGCTAACAATTGAGATTAGTCTTGAACTTTCTTCATTCTTGAAGGGTTGATTATGTAAAAGCATCATACTTTAGGGACCCCAAAGTATTTATGAGATTCTTAGGGGTATAAAGTGTCATTCTTCAAAAGTTGAGGGGCCAATCTTGTACAATCTTCAAACTTCAAGGTCATTTTGGAATTTCAAGATTCGGGTCCGGTTCATTGTGCGGCTTCGTTTCCCATGTTCGTTTTTGATTGATTCTTGTGATCTTTTTGTCTTTTCCTCAATATCCGTACCTAAAATACACAAGCAACAAACACGAGCATATATTTGGCATTTTTAATGATATTTAATGCATTTTAAGCCCAATTTGGACGATGAGACTATGTATAAAAGCAGTCTCATCACTCCCCCATACTAAACCATTGCCGTGCCCTCACGCAATGCTAGAATAAAGTATCGTAGCATCTCCAAAATTCATTTTTATTCACTTTATTAAATGATAAACTAGCTACACTATTACTACTACTTGCGTTTTAGACATAATGTATGATTTTCATCGCAAAATGGGACGTTTAGGTTCATAGAATAAGAACACGTGAATGCTTCGTTAGAAATAATTTCATCGTCCTCGATTTTCACCCCAATTCCATGCCAAGCGTGCAACGAGATCATTGTCATTATAAGTTAGTAATGCTAACACTACTCATATGCCCTAATTACGTACTTATCCTCCCATTATTCCTAAGTTGTATCTCTTATATTTTATTTTGTCTTAATGATCACGAGGATACATTGTTTGACTTATGTGATAATAGAGATTTAGGTCTAAAAATAGAGTCCTAACGGTGTAACCAAGACCATCAAATCAATAACCCCTCCTAATAGACAACGATGTCAAAAAATTAAGTTGACAAGAAGAATCGATAAACACGGTTTTATAACGGTTTTGAACATGAGACTTATTACCAAGACTTTTATACGCCCCCTAACGGAAGGGCCTTATTATCTTTGGTTTACCTCCATCTTTTATTCAACTTCGCCATGAAGCTTTTATTATGACTTCGGTCTTGCCTTGCCTTTTATTATCCACCTCATCGGTAGTTTTATTAGCCAAAGACGTATATCCTCACGCTAGGCGAATTTTGGATCTTTAAAGCTTCGAAGATTAAGGCTTGATTCACTTTCAATTTTGCATAGGTTTTTCGGCCTTGTGGGGCTTCAAATTGTTTGCTAGATTTAGGTGAGCACTTGAAATCTTATTATTGGGTGAAGCTTTCGATTATTCGGGTGCCAATACTTCAAAACCGTGACGCTGGCGATACCTTAATGTCTTCCCAATTTAATTAAACGGAAGCTACTAGAAAAGACTAGAAACCCAACAATCCTAACTAAACCGCTAAGTCAATATTTATTAAGCAAAAAATATTTACAAGCGAAGGGAGAATAAGAAAACAACAAGAACACATGAGTTTTTGAAAGAATACGAGTACTCTACGTTTAGCATAGTAACTTATAATTAACCCTATCATTTCTCATCCTCATTTAAGAGACTTAGCCTAATGTGAAGTTAAGGAATCAAAGCTAAGTGCTCAACACGCACGGTCGAGTCAAAAATTACTCTTATTCTCGCCATCGGAAAACCTACATTAGTGTCTTCAAACACTTATAAAACTTGAGAAAATTTTTAAAATTTGGCCATTTTTAGCCTTATTTTGCAACAAAACGATAAACAAAAAGATAAACTTTGGAAAGCGTGAAGGTTTGGCAAGGCAAGTATCTATTCACCCCCCATACTAAAGTTAAACATTGTCCTCAATGTTTCGAGTCTAGGGGTGCAAACACCCCCATACTAGAGACGTAGTCGAATGCCTAATCTAGCATGGAAAAGGTGTAACCAATAAATTAATAGCCGTTTATGAAGTGTGCTAAAAACCTAAGGTTAGAACATCAAAGGATATATCATTTGGATATTGAGAAAGTCTTCAAAGAAAATGATCGAGTGCTCCCATAAAACGAACACGAGAGGCTCCAATCGTTAAGATCATGATCATCTAAAGTCCACAATTCACAAACAACCACGGAACAAAGGTTGGAAGGGCACAAATCCCCTCACATTAAACTAATTAGAAAGCAATAATATGTACATGGATAAGCATGGGTTTCCTCTACGAGGCACCTTGTTTTTGATAACTGAGTCAAAAGCTCGACTCGAATCCCCATAAATGTGATCATTTAGGGATAATCATGGTATGGTCAATTTTTGGTGGGGCTTACATGATAAACAAGGCCAAAAAACAACCAGTATTAAGGACTAAGTCCTTTGATGGTGCAAAATACCGGGATCGAAGATGGCGTTCTCGTTTTCATTGGAAAAACAAATCAACGCCACTTCATCATGTGTCAACATAAACCCAAAGGGTTTCAAGAAAATAGATGAGAATAAATAGAAGGGTGTGACAATGGGTAAGTCATAAAAACCATGAGCTACTCGAGGTAAACTCGCACCAATCAAATAGAAAGATTTTCCATTTATTGCATCGGTGGAAGACCGAGATTTCCCTTTATAAGCAATTCTGAGATCAAATATCTCGTCCTCGGTGGAGAAAGGGGAGGGAACATAAGGGGATTCCCCCACACTAAGGCCACACAAAGCATCGTCAAAAGTAGAAGACGAGCTTGTAGCACTCAAAACACGAGGTGATGACGGAGTTAGCATTGTAGAAAAATCTTTTAAATCCAATTTAAAATCTTTCCCTTTTTCATCTTTTAAACTCTCCTTATGAAAACCCGACTTAATTATGTCAAAAATATTTGGTGTTTCTAAAGCAATGTTAGTCACACTAAAAATTCTCACATTTGAAAACCGTTTTGGTTTAGGTGGTGGTAGGTTCTCAAAACGTTTGTCAACAAAGAAAACTTCCCCATTGGGATCAACATATTCATCATCCGAGGAATCATTCGTGATTGGAATCGTAGGCTTAACACTCTTAACCTCCATCGACGGAGGGGACGGAAAATCATTTTTCTCAACAACTTCTAAAACTCTTTTTGAAATCTTTTTACAAATGTTTTTATGGGACTAACATTGTTCAAAGACGTGATAGAATACACATGAGAAAGCGTGGAGTTTTGAGTTGCATTTATGACGAGTTCTTCCTTATTGAAACGAAGAGTGATTTTTCTAGCATGCACATCGATAAGTGCTCTCGAGGTATCCAAAAATGATCGACCTAAAATTAGAGGAACTTTAGGATCGATGGGGATGTCAACAACAATAAAGTCTACGGGATAGTAGAACTTTCCAACTTTCACGAAGACGTCCTAGGCTACTCCACAAGCTAGAATCGTAGAATGATCGGCCATCTCGATTGACATTCTTGAAGGAGTGAGGTTGGGAAGATTGAGCGACTTAAAAATCTCAAGAGGCATCAAATTAATACTAGCACCAAGATCGGCCAAGGCGTAGCATTCTTCCATATCTTGTATAGCACATGGGATTAAAAACTTGCCGGGATCACCGACTTTTTGAGGTATGCGGCTAAGAAAAACCGAAGAACAACTAGACGACTTTTGCAATTTCTCTTTGTTATTCAACATACTTTTGAAGTTCGCGGCAAATCGAGGCATCATGACCAAGGCGTCGGCAAAACTTATATTAAAATGCAAGTCACGAAACATTTTCATAAAAAGTTCAAATTGATAATTATTTCGTTCTTGTGCCTTTTCCTTGTTTCATCTTAAAGGGTAAGGTAAGGGTGGTGTGGGTTGGGGCATAGGCAAAGGCCTTGGAATCTCGGGTTCTACTATTGGTATTGGTTCAACCGTATGTGTGGTTTGAGCGGTACTTCGTGGGCTTGTAATTTGCTCCTTTTCGACCACCACCTCGGGTTCTTTCTCTTTTTCCTTCTCCGTAGAAGTACTTTGACGAGAAATGGGTTCTTTGAAAGTTTTACCACTATGAGTAGTAATAACCTTCAATTCTCCTTTCGGGTTTACGATGGTATCACTAGGAAGACCACCCGAAGAAGAAGGTTTACACATGATAGCTTCAAACATTTTTCCCATTCGATCTTCAAACTTAGATTGCCTAGCATCCGCTTTTAACAACTCTTGCTTAATCTCATGTTGACCTTGCTCCATTTTTTGTTGATTTTGTTGGAGATGTTGGACATTTCCTTCCATTTTATTAGCATGAGTCTTAAGTTCATTAGCAAGTTCGTTTTTAAGCTCGTTTTTCAACTCGGATCTTAAGCTAACCATTTCACGTTGCATATTATCAAACTTAGCATCGTTTGCTTTTGCATAATTCAAAAATTCTCCTTGAAGATTTTTGGTGTGATCATTTTGAAAACCTTGAGTGGTAGTTTGAAAATCACGGTTTTGGTTTTGGTTTGAAATTTGCCCATTTCCACTTTGATAATTACCCTTGTCGTAGTTACGTTGATTTCCTTGATAAGCACCACTTTGATTGTTGTTTCGATAGTTGTTAGCATTTTGATTTTGTGGAGCTTGATTTTGGCGGGAACCTTGACCGTTTTGGTTATAAGTTCCCGTGGCTACATAAGCATTCGAAGTGTTACCATCCGCGGTAATGCACTCGGAAAAATCATGAGCTCCACCACACGAAATACAACTCTTGGCAACCGCCTTAACCGATGCGGAATTCAAAGCATCTTGTGCTTTCCAATGAGTCATAAGAGTCGAAAACCTATCGAAAAACCGATTCTCCTCATTTGCTTCATCTTGCAAGGCATTAATGCTACGAGACGATGACGAACCCAAATTGGCAACACTCGGTGTGTTACGAGGGCTATAAACCTTAGACCTATTTTCAATGATTTTTAAAGCCTCTTCGGTTGTTTTGCACAAAAAATTACCACCCGCGGCGGCATTTAAGTAATCTCGTTCATGATCATTAAGCCCATTATAAAAAGTGTCAATTTGATGCAATTCGGAAAAATCATGGTGTGGACATTCATGTAACATTTCTTTAAACCTTTCCCAAGCCATTGAAAAACTTTCATTAGATCTTTGTGTAAATCGTGAAATCTCGTTTTTCAAATGTGTTGTTTTAGATGGTGGAAAAAATTGATTCACAAATTTTGAAACGAGATCACCCCACGTCAAAATCAAATTTGGGGGGTTCTTTCTCGAGCCATATCTTGGCGGGTCCATCTAACGAGTATGGAAACAACATCATCTTAATGGCATCGTGTGGTACATCCTTAAACTTGCTTGTCGCGGTGAGACGATTAGATTGCCTAATGTGATAATGTGGGTTGTCTTTCTCGTGTCCGCGAAACTTGTTGGCTTGAAGCATAGAAATTAAACCCGTCTTGATCTCGAAGTTCTCCGCAAGGATGGCGGGAATCACAATGGCCTCTCCAAAACCCTCGGTGGGTGCTTGAAGCAACTCCATCATAGTACGATTAGCCATGATAGCTTCTTGTTCTACAATAGGTTCCTCACTTGGAGTCTCTTCACTAGAAAAATTAGGAGTAGGTGTTGCCTCCTTTTTGTTTTTTCGTTTACGTGCACGTCTTGCTTGATTACGAGTAAGCATAAACGTCACGTACAACGTGGGGATAAGCAAAGAAGATTCTTTTTGGTGTTTTTAACTTTTTCATTTTTTTGGATTTTTGATTGTTTTTAAGTTTTTTTGGATTTTGGAATTGTATTAAGTAGACAAAAATCTACAAATCTCCTCCTTAATCAAATCTCTTGATTAAAGAAGCCTCAAGGAATGAAAACGATCACGTGAAGTGAACGCCTTCGATGACTTTAGAACGTTGGTGGAACACCAAAACGTTCAAGAGGGTTTAATCAAATAAAACCAAGAAAATATATATGATCCTTAATAATACTTTGGGCGGCAAAACCCTCGATTAACTCTCAAAATCAAATACTCACAAGCAAGCGGGGAAACGAGGCGGCGCGAAGCACTTAAGAGCCTTTTTCCTTAGGATATATTTTATAATATACGCCTTATACCCACCTTATAGTTTGTATTTTCAAAATCGAGCTTCTCGAAAGTATTTATCTATTTTTGCCTTTTTTTCTTTGGTTTGAGATTCGAATACAATGATCGTCCCAAGTCAAGGTTGTGATTTCTCACGTATTTGGAGTACTTGTGTATTTATTGTTCTACGTATACAATATAGTAATAGTATTCACAAAAAACGGAAAACCGATAATACGTATTAGTAGAGTGCTACTAATACAAATACTTATTATGGCTATATAAAAACAACAATTGTTCAAATCAAAACACAACACACCTCCCCGGCAGCGGCGCCAAAATTGATGTAGTGTTTTTACTACTCTTTAGGAAAAGAGAGAAAAAGTGGCAAGTATTAAGTGTCGGTTTAGGAAAACCAAGCACTAATGACCAAATAAGTTCAAGTTCGTTTCCCAAGGAGGCAAGTCCGTTGTGTAATGAAATGATTATCTTTGTGATTTTATTGTTATGAGAAAAGAAAATAGAAATGGGGTAAGAAGAGAATGACGGTTACGATGACGGATTACACTAAGACGAAAAATGTCGTTCACGTAAAACCGTAAAAAGCACTAATTAAAAAATTAAAACCTAAAAATTAATTAAAAGTTAAAACTAAGTCTAAAATAATATAAATAAGAATAAAAATCCAACAAAATTATTTTAAAACCTTTTATTAATTAAATATTTAATTTTAAATGCTAATTAAAGCCCTAAAATTAAATATAATTAACAAAATGTCCAAAATATTATTTTATTGAACAAATAACTCACTTATATTATTTAAAGACTAAAAAGTACTTTTCCTAAATTCTAAAAACTATTTTTCTATTTTTAAAACACTAAAAACTATTTTTTAGACTAAAATAATCATAAAAATAATAAAATAATGCTAAAAATAATTTGACAATTTTAAAAATCCTAATTTATACTAAAGAACAGTATAAAAATTAAAAAGTTTGAAAAATATAAAATTTTGCACTAAAAGACAAAACTGATTAAAATTAAAACCCTAATTAAATTAAATTAATTCTAAAAATTAATTAAAAAGTGAACAGTAAAAACTTTTTAAACTAAAAAGTCTTAAATTATTTTTCTTAATCTATGAAAATTTTTAAAACTGAAAAATATTACTTTTTACCACTAAAAGACAAAAACAGAAAGTTAAAAAGTTAATTAAAAATGCAATTTAATCTAAAAAATACCAGATGAACAGTAACATAAAAATAAAATAAACTGAAAAATCAAAAATAAAATAAGAAAAATTATGAAACTTGTTTCAAGTCCTAATTCCTAAATTTGATCACTAAAGACAAAAAACCAAATTTCTGAAAGTGACACTTGGCTAGGTTTTTGTTTTTTAGCTTAGCAGTGGTAACCAATATGCTAGCAGGGGGAACTTAGTTCCCACTATTAGTGCAAAAACAAGGTCTGTGGACCTATAAGCTTAGGAAAGCTTATTTGAGAGCTTATCTTTGGGCAATAAGGCACCCCCACAACCAGTTGAGTTGTGGGGAGTCTATCAATGCAATAAAACAAGCAGGTTCTTCACAAAAATCACACAAAAGGGCAAGAAATCAATGACTGTGAGGGTTTGTATGTTTCTGTGAATAGTGTACTGGTCTAGTGTGCACAAAAACGAATTTCACTTGGCCATAACTTGCACAAATCTCAACCAAATAACATGTATGCAAGATACCAACCTAAATTAACCTATTTCCTATCAGTGAACAAGATTTGATTGCAAAAATTTACACTAAATCATGCATAAAAAGGACTTACTGATTTTTGCTAGATTACTACCAATTTTAAACATGCAACTTCTGATTTCCAACATACAAAACTCAACCAACTACTGATATGACTAGAGACTAATGAAATATGTGTGTTCAAACAGATTTTAAGCCAAAATCTTTCAACAATCTTGCTTTAAAAACCAAAGCCAAACACCCCCTTAAAACCTGATTTCACTTTTAAACACACAAAATCTATTCAAAACTCAACCAAATACATTATAACTACTCTAATCATGCATAAACACATTTTTTAAACCAAATAGAACAGGAAACAATTAATCAAACCAGATTCATGGCAGAAAGAGAAAGAGCAAATTATAAAAGGGATTTAGACAAACCTCCAAGGCATACATCCATGCCTTGGATTGATTGAGCTTATGAGCTAGCAAAACAAGCTCAAGCTTCCCAAACCTGCTGAGATGAACAAACGTTAACAGATGTTGAACCCAAACTTAGATCGATTAGCTTTGTGCATACGAGATTAGATCAAGTAATACACGTAGAGAAACCTTTGTATATGCTTTATGAATCTAAGTGTTATGCGGAATCTAACACTTAAACAAGAACACACAAGATGTAAACAAACTTTCACTTTGATTATCAATATCAAACTTGCTTACAATGAAAGATGTTTACGAATGAAAACTTATATAAAACTTATATCAAACATTAACCTAAAGGTCTTCTTTTATAGACATAAGAAGCCTTGTACAATAATCTACGTATCAGCTATTCTAGGTAAAGATAAATATAGAAAATACATTGTCGTTTCTATCTTTACTAGAAGTATTCTAGAATATAATAAACGTGTAGAATATATCTTCCATCAGTGCTTGTCTTCAATGTGTCAACGCTTGACTTTAACTTGTCAACGCTTGAGCTGTCAGCGCTTGTTTTGTTCTTGTCAACGCTTGTTTTGTTCTTGTCAGCGCTCAAGTGATCTGGCCTTAATTTATTCCCAACAATCCTCCCCTAAACTTGATATCCACTCTTATGATCAAGTTTCTGAATAAGCATTAAGGACTAGGAGGAATCTTACAAACCTTCTCATATTGATAATGAATAAATCTGATCAAATCTTTTGCCACGTCACATGAATAATCTATTTCCAGCTGAGTGTCCTTCATCTTTTCCAAAATAGCCTTGGATATGAAATACTGAGCATCCACAAGTAAATACTCAGCAAACTTTGTAGAACTCAAATGATATACACCAGCAGCTGAATATAACCTCCATTGAAGACCACTGAGGTCATCTTCAAGATCCTTCCAAATTGCAGGATCCTCATCTTTTGGTCCACACATTCTTTTGAATGTGGTCCAAAGTTTTATTCCATTAGCTGAAGTTGGTGCTTCAGCCTCATACTTGGTCTCCAGCAACCTCCAAAGGTCCACCAAGTCTTCTCTATCACAACTTGCAAACAAAGATATGAGAGTGGTAAAAGTGTGTACCTCCTTGCCAAATCTGCCAATCTTCCAGAACCCACATTCATCTTCTTCATAGCTCACAATTGGGTTCCTGGAATCTAATGGTAACACTTGCACCATATCTAAAGCTTCTAATGGGGAGAGCTTGAGGCTCTTTCTTATAACTGCTTCACTTGGATATAGTGGATCCATATCTTTTGGAAACTCAAATGAAATTCCCTTCTTCACTGGCCTGGGAACAATCATAGCTCTCTTGAGTTCCATTTCTTCTGCAAGATCCTCCTTTCTTTCATCTGAAAGAAGTCTGAGAGTGTTTGCTTCCTGCACTCTCACCCAAATGGGATAAGCCATGTTTTCCAACTCATCAAATGTCAAAGCCTTCAACTTCTGATATGTCCATCCAACTCCATGACATCTGAGCAACATAAAGTAGAGCTCCCTTCTATCCCTTTTCAACTCTGAGAGAATATTGCTTGCCTTGTGTTTCAAAATTACCTGGCAATCCTTCTAAACTCTAAGAAGCAGCTCCAAACCCCATATTTGATCTGAAATGGTCAAGTCTGGATTATCCATGCATCTTTCTTCCCAAGAATTATACATTTGAACCACCTCTGGCATGTCAAAGTCAACCTGCAATTTCAATTCTCTCAACTTTTCCCTAGCAAACTCATCACCATACTCAAGCCTTTCTGGTTCTATAATCATCACACTTGAGTCTGAGCTAGCTCCATCACTTTCTTCTTCTGAAGTCACAACAAATGGTGACTTTTCCTTTTCATCTTGTTCCATGATTTGTGCAGCCAGCCTTCTATCAAATTCAACTTGAGCTGCATCCTTTGGAACACTCTCTTCTACCAAAATACTCTTACCCTTATCTGATGGTGCAATGGTTGGTAAGGTAGATGGTAATACCTGAGTAGAAACCTCCTTGATGATAGATGATGACTGGGATACATCACCTTCATGTGCAGGTCTGTCAACGCCCAAATTTGTCCTATCCGCGCCCAAAATACTTCTATCAGCGTCCAAATTTTCCTTGTCAACGCTCAAATATCTTCCCTCAGCGCCTTGTGTAACCTCTCTCAACATAGCTGTAAATGATAAATTTAAGTTGGTGGGAGAGACTAAGGACGTATCAAAACCTGTTTGTTTTTTCAAAGTTGTAAGGGCCTCAGCAACATCCATTGATTGACCATCCTGGCTGCCCTTATCACTCCGATTTATTTGATCTTTCTCCCCTTTGGAAGATTCCTCCATACCCCTCCTAGCACGATCACTTTCCAAAACAACAATCCTCTCCCTCAATTGCTTGAGTTCAAGGCCTTGTAAGCTGACTACTTGTACTAAGTCTGCATTTTGCTTTTGCAAGCTAATGCAGACTACCGTCAATTCCATAAGAATCATTGGTTCCAGTCTGCCCTCTTCTAAAATGGGAATTTGACCTCCCAAGTCAGATTCATTGGGCATGGATGAGGACTTAATGATGGTGGGACTGCCTTGGCCAGCATCTAAGCCAGAACCAATAGTCCCAGCCTCATCCAGGTCACCAGCCACACTTGTGGTGGTGGTTCTCGCTGCTTCATAGCTAGGACCACCAGAGGAGAACACTCCAGTAGTCCTTTGGCGTTTCATCAACCTATATTCAGGGGGTGTGGAAGATGGTGTGGAAGAATGGGTAGATGTGGGTTGGTTAAGGGGTGTTTGGGATTGTGAAGGTTGTGTGTCAGCGTTGGAAATAGGCACATCAACGCCAACATTGAGTGTATCAGCGTTGAAGGATTCTGAGTCAATTTGCATTTGTTCAGGTGAAGGTAAAGGTTCAGGAATTGGTTCAAGTTGTGGTTGAGGGTCAATTTGAGGTTGGGGGTCTGGTTGGGGTTGTGCTGCTGCAATAACAGCAAGCATGGCTTGGGTTAAAGGTAGGTCACGATTGGGTGGTGAATTCATCTTCATAAAGATAGCTTTCTTTTGCTCAGGGATCTTATAAAAATCATTGTAATCCCTTGAGTAGTAACCTTGAACATCAAAAACCATTTGCAGAAAACGGGGATAAGCTAAAGTCATTTTTGTCCCCTTGTTTTTACACATCCCCTCAAAAATCATTTTAGAATAGTTAAATTTTTGCCCTGTTGCAATGCACACAATAGCACTGGCAATGGATCTATTGATCTCATTGTGTGCAGTACATTTGGGACTCAAACATTGAAGGAGGACATGTATGAGGTACTTTCAGGCTGGGGGAAATTCCTGCTTATGATACTTATTTAGAGTACCTTCATCAGGAAAAGGATATCCCAAAGCCCTAAGCCCTTGTTCTATTTCATTTATGGGAAGGGTGGCTATACCATCAGCATCATCAAGATGCAAGGCTTGGCGTACCAAGGCCTCAGTAACCACCCAAGATCTCCCATGAACAATAGAAGTCAATGTAGTCACTCCATTAACTGTTGAGGAACTGACAGTGTTCCAAAACTGCTTAATGCGTGTGACTGGAATGAGTGGTGCATGAGAAAGAGCATACCTTAATGGGGATGCGTTCAAATACGCCACCATTTGTGTGTATTGGGGAAACAGAGCATCATCAGCTTCAAGATAAGCAATGATGTTGTGTTGTGATCTGAACCCCAATTCCAATTCCGTTGGTTTAAACTTTGGTGCCATTGATGAAAGCTGTTAATTTTAAGTGAAGAAGATGAAGTTGATAAGAGAAAATTGTTAGACAAGAATTATAGATACCCTGTTTAAAATAGGAGCCAAATTTATAGGAGAAAAAGAATGCATGTGATTGGCCCAAAAATAGGCAAAGATTTTCAAAAATCAATCATGAAAATATTGAAAAAGTTATAAGTTATCTCATGCATTAAATGAAAGTAACAACTCCTAAAATTACGGCTTGAAAATATCTCAAAAAGTAACAACTGGGTAGGTCCCATTGAGTGTCAACGGTCAAAAATAACCTATCAACGCCCAACGGCTATAATCTTGTCAACGTTTGCCTATAGCCATGTCAGCGTCCAATTGGTCACAACAACGCTTGGAAAATTCTTGTCAGCGTCCAAAAATAAAAGTGTTTTAAAAATGAAAAATGACCTTAACAAGTAATTTATCCTAGAGAAGACAACCAAAGGCTGATAATTATTATAGGGCGGCAAGCACTGTCCAGTTATGCACACTTGCATAAGCAAGATAGACATAACAGTCCTCTAGTGTCCCTTGCTAACCAAAACTCTTAACAACCAAGTTACCTTATAAAATCCTTGTTACTCCCAGGTAAATCCCATATCAAAATCATTCCCAAGTCTCCCAACAGACCACAACCAATTCTAGGCCAAAAATGTCTTGGCAGCATGCACAGTATATCAACTTTGCATGCTACAGTGCCTCATGATTTAGTAAAACTAACTCATACTCACCTGTGGACACAATCTAGAATTGTGATAAGAGTATCATATGGATACCCAAAAATCCTAAAGGTTCCTAAAACCTCCCCTTAAACTATGATACAAAAAGTTTGCTAAAATCATGCATCAACATAAAAAAATATATGTCAAGATAGGAATGAAACATTCCAACCATCATCCATAAATAAAAACTTGTCCAAATGCTTCTCCATTGATCCATAAGAAACTCTGTATCCAATGGTATACTGCTAACACCATCTGCACATTTTAGATTGAAAACCACAAAACTAACATTGTTGCTGACAACGCCTCGATAACACATGACAGCGTTGAGGGAAGCTTTGTCAACGTTAGACAATTATATTGCTGACAACATGCAAAAACACTTATCAGCGTTCAAGCAACCTTTGTCAGTGTTAGAAAAATATAGTGGAAAATCTAAATCATCAATAAGACCAATAATAATAATGCATCATCCTGTACATACTTTTACAAAAAGACTCTAAAACACATATTATGTGAGATTGACCATCCCAATACTTGTTACCAAGTATTGAAACCTCCCAGCATCAAAAGGTTTAGTTAATAAATCTGACACATTTTCCTCAGTGTCAACCCTATCTGGTTGTATTAAACCCTTTTCAAAGCAATCTCTTATAAAATGGTGTCTAATTTCTATGTGTTTAGTTTTAGAATGATGTACAGGATTCTTAATGATGCATAAAGTACTATTATTGTCAACAAATATCTTAGTATGCATGAAATTATACCCATAGTCCAACATCTGGTTCTGAATCCACAACACTTGGCCACAACATGCAGCTGCAGCCACATACTCTGCTTCAGTTGTAGAATTAGCCACCACTGTTTGTTTCTTGCATTGCCAAGATATCAACCTGCTCCCAAGAAACTGACATCCACCAGTTGTGGATTTCCTATCAAACATATCACCTCCATAATCACTATCTAAATATGCAATCAGCTCCAATGGTGAATCCTTTGGGTACCACAAACCAAGACTAGGATAGCATCTTAGGTACCTAAAGATCCTCTTCACAGCATAAAGGTGACATTCTTTGGGAGTCACTTGATGGCGTGCACAAGCACACACAGCAAACATGATGTCAGGTCTGGAGGCAGTAAGATACATCAAGGATCCAATCATGGATCTATAGTGCCTGACATCAACATCTTTCCCATCTCCAATCTTTCCCCAAGGGTGTTCTCTATCCATAGGAGTAGTAGCCCTCTTTTCATGTGGAGAAAAGCCAAACTTCTTCAAGATCTCAGCAACATATTTATCCTGGGAGATGAAGATACCATCCTCTTTCTGCTGAACTTGTAAACCAAGAAAGAAGTTCATCTCCCCCATAGCACTCATCTTGAATTTGTCTGTCATAAGCTTGGAGAAATCCTCACTCATCTTTGGATCAGTAGACCCAAAAATGATATCATCAACATAGACCTGTACATGCAACACATCCTTGCCTTTCTTCTTTGTAAATAGTGTCTGATCTATGGTGCCCCTCTTGAACCCATTGTCCACCAAATAGGTAGACAAAGTACCATACCATGCTCTTGGGGCCTGATGAAGGCCATACATAGCCTTTTTGACTCTATACACTTTATCTGGATGCTCTGGATCCTCAAAACCAGGAGGTTGCATTACATATACTTCCTCAACAATGGTGCCACAGAGAAAGGCACTCTTAACATCCATTTGATAGACAGTGAAGCCCATGCAGGATGCATAGGCGAGAAAAATCCTTATAGCTTCAATCCTTGCAACTGGTGCAAAGACTTCCTCATAGTCTATCCCCTCCTCTTGTGTATATCCTTGAGCCACTAACCTTGCCTTGTTTCTGACCACAATGCCTCTTTCATCTCTTTTGTTCCTGAGAACCCATCTTGTCCCTATAGGTCTGACATATCTGGGACAATCAACCAGCTCCCAAACATCCTGAATTGCAAATTGGTGAAGCTCATCCTGCATTGCTTCCACCCAACTTGGTTCTTTGAGAGCATCAAATATTTTCTTGGGTTCTTCTTGTGACAGAAAACATGCAAACAAACATGCTTGCACAAGAGGAGTATCAACCTTCTTGTGTATATTGGCAATAAACCCACCAAGACCTTGATGAGATCTTCTAGTCTGAACTGGAGTCATAATATCACCAATGATCTGGGAAGGGGGGTGATTCTTCATTGTGGAAGTGAGAACTCCTCCTTCAAAAAGTCTGGTGTCCTCAACCTCATTCTCCATGTTGCCAATATCTTCTTCATCAGACTCTCTTACATCAACATGAGGATGAACCTCTACATATAAATTGGAAGGTTCACCTTGTTCAAAATTTGAAGAGAAAAGATGGGCAGAATTGTTGTCAACGCCTGAACCTTGTTTGTCAGCGCTTCGGCTAACAACGCTTGAACTGTTGTTGTCAACGTCTGAGCCATCAACGTCTGAATTGGTCTTGTCAGCGCTAGAT
Source organism: Glebionis coronaria (assembly GCA_025667525.1). NCBI lineage: Eukaryota > Viridiplantae > Streptophyta > Magnoliopsida > Asterales > Asteraceae > Glebionis > Glebionis coronaria. Next base: position 15,600,507 of record CM046875.1, read on the forward strand.
TTGCCTTTGTCAGCGCCTGAAGGACCATGCATGTTTATATCTGGTGGTATTTGGAAACCACCATTATCTTGTCCAGCAGCAGCAGCAGCAAAAGCATCTGTCCAAATGGGAATTGTGACATATTCTAATATAGGAGATGCCTTTTCTGCTTGTGATCCAACCTTCTTATGAACCTGTGTACCTGAAACATCAACAACTTGTTCCTCCACAACATTTGAAGTTACCTTCACAATGTCTGGATTAGTGACAGGCATATAATTTAAAGTTCTAGATAAGGGTTCCAAGTTAAACAACCAATTAGGACCACTTTCAAGATCACTAGGTTTATTCTCTAAAAACCTAACATGTACTCTTTCAACTATACGTTTGTCCTCTTTAAGATAAACCCTATAACCCTTGCTCTGGACTGAATACCCCATGAAGTAACCCTCATCACCTTTTGCACTAAATTTCCCTAAGGCATCACTAGTATCCAAGACTACTACATGACAACCAAAAGGTCTGAGAAAACCAATATTAGGTTTTCTTCCCCAAAGTAACTCATAAGGTGTTTTGTTCTGAATTTTGTTAACCAATGTTCTATTTTGCACATAGCAAGCTGTATTAACAGCCTCAGCCCAAAAGGCTATAGGAAAGTGAGCATCAGCCAACATTGTTCTGGCTGCTTCAATTAGGGTTCTATTTTTCCTCTCAGCAACCCCATTTTGTTGTGGGGTTCTAGCAATACTAAATTGCCTAGTAATTCCTTTCTTGGCACAGAAATCATCTAGCTTCTTGTTCCTAAATTCTCCACCATTATCACTCCTAAGCATTTTAACCTCATTGCCAGACCTTTTCTCAATCCGAGTGATAAAATCAATAAGAACGTTAGATGTGTCACTCTTCATAGCTAGAAAGAATGTCCAAGTAAATCTAGAAAAGTCATCTGTGATAACAAAGCAATATGACTTACCATTCAATCTTTCTATATTTGTTGGACCAAAGAGGTCCATGTGAAGCATATGAAGAGGTCTGGAACTAGTATGCACCTGCTTGGACTTGAATGAGACCTTGTGCTGCTTGCCTTTAAGACATGAAACACAAGAGTGGTCATTGTGGAAGGCCTTCTCAGGCAGACCATCAACTAAACCAAGCCTCACAAGTCTATTTATATTTTTAAAATTTATGTGCCCTAGTCTCCTGTGCCACAAATTACTCTCATCTACTGAGGCCTTAGCATAAAAACAAGACATATTGGTATTCATTTTAATCCCATTTAAATTCACATTATATATGTCCTTATGCCTAGGTGTTCTATACTCAATATATTTCTCATCAGGGATCTTAAAATCCTTGCTTAACACCAAACACTCAGTATCAGTAAAAAGAACTTTATTTTTGTTATCACAAACTTGTGATACACTAAACAGGTTGTAATCAAGTTCTTTTACCAGGAAGACGTTCTCAAAATGCAGATTATTGGTGAGAAGGGTTCCTTTGCCTGTGATAGTTCCATATCCACCTCCAAAGTATACCTTATCACCATCTTTAATAGGAGTGAAATTCGTCAGATAGTCTTCCTTCCCTGTCATGTGCCTTGAGCATCCACTATCCCAATATCCATAATCATTGATCTGTCTTTGAATGACCTGCACATAAAGAAAACAAATTAGTTTTTTTTGGGAACCCAAGTCTCAAAAGACTTGGATTCATCTGGTTGTTCAATAAGAACAGACTTAGTTCTCACAACAACCCCATTTTCATCCTTTTTAGGATGAAATACCCAGTTAACCCCAATAGGTTTTGTAATGACCTTTGAAATGTAATTAAATCTATTGCAAGTCATTGAAATCCCATTATCATTAGGGTTTTGATCTTTCTTGGGTCTCCATGTTAAGCTTGAAGAAGCTTTAGACCTCCTACCTTGTGGTTGCAAATATTTAGGTCTGGTCACGTTTCTGTCAGCGTTAGAATTTGTCCTGTCAACGCTGAAATTACCTTTGTCAGCGTTGAACCTAGGGTTTGCTACAGAAAACCATTGCCTATTTGACCAGGTGTTTGTCTTTTGAAATGGTCTTTGTCCATGAGTGTTAGACCTTCTAGAAAAGAATGGGGCATGTCTAATCACTTGTGGACTTTGCTGCACACAAGGTTTGGGTCTGACAACGTTTGACTTTCTAACAACGTTGACTTTGTTCCTGTCAGTGCTGAAATTGTTCCTGTCAGCGCTGGCTTTGTGAGCGTTGACACACTTGTATGCCAAGTGTGAAAAACTGCCACACGTGTAACAAGGTTTTCTAGACACAACCTTAGGTCTAGAGGAGAGAAGAAGCCTGTTCCATGATTGCTAACTTGACTCTTGGGTGAACTAGTATTCCTATACATCTCTGCATATTTAATGCTAGGTCTTCTAACAGTGTTTGAGCCTAGGTCAACAACTTTACCAGTGATTGGGTTAGTAACCTTTATGGGTGTAGATTCATTTGGACTTTCACATAGCAAACCTCCCTTAACAAATAAAGTAGGGTTAGCTTTCTTCCACTCATTTAGGTCAGTCAATTTTTGTTGATACTCTTCCACTGGAGTGACAACTCTTAGTGGAGGAATGAATTCCTCCTCTTGGAGCTCTGGTAAACCAGTCCAAGATAAGTCCCTTTGTTGGACACCATAGAAGTCACCAGCTGGTGGTGGGACCAAAGAGTAATCATTCATCCCAATCCCAGTCATGTCCTTAGGATCCCTTTGTTTAGCTACACAGTCTCCTAGGGTTTGGGTGGCTCTATCAAATCTTTGAATTTTGAGGCCAACATTATCTTTATTCTTAATGGCCTCATCTAACTTAGCCTGTAATTCACCATTAACCCTTTCCATGATGTTTCTAATATCCATACTACCCTCTAACTCATGTTTTAAGATATTGATCTTATCTTTTAAGTCAAATTCCATTTTCTTGTATTCAGAAACGGTTTTCTCAGTTTCAGTAAGAGCTAGTTGGTAATTAGACAATTTACATCTTTCAGTACTCATATCATCTTTTAGTTTTAACACCTCTTTGTTAAGCCTTTCAGTATTTAACCTACAACCTTTTCTACAAAAAGCATCATCATATACCTCATTATCAGATGAAGAGGAGGAGTGTGCCATGAGAGCATATTCAACATGCTCTTCTTCTTTAATATCAGCAACTAAAGCTTTATCCTCTTCAACATTCTTAGCCAGATAGCTCCAATCCCATCCTGTACCATCAATTCCTTGAACTGCAACCATAGCTTTGGAATCCTGAGCTTTAACAACCTGACTTGAGGGTTTACCAGCATCAGATCTTTTAGGAGATCTGCATTCCCTCATGAAGTACCCCATACGATGACAGTTGTAGCATTCAACTTTGGATTTATCAAATCCAGCTGTATCTTTAGCATTGAAGGTCATCTTCTTTTTAAACCTTCTGTTCCACCTATTTGCTCTTATACTAGCAAGAGCCATGTTCCACTTGATGTCCATCTCTTCCAAGTGCTCATCACTTATCTGCTCAAGGTCCTCATATGTAATCACTGAACCATTGGGCAAAGAAGCAATGTAAGCACAAACAGTATCCAAATCCAAACCAGCAGGTTTAACTCTTGGGGAGTCATTCTTGAATGTGTCAGCGTCTGAATAGGAGATGTTGACAGGACTTGTTCCAGCGCTGACATATGATGATCCAGTAACTGGATGTATATAAGAGTCCTTCTGATTGAATTGACCTTCACTATGAGAGAAGAAGGCCATGTTGCTGGTGGTAGATTTGATTCCATGCTCTAAAAGAGTTTCATCTTCCAACAGTCTTAGTTTGTTGTAGATGTCATCAAACGAGGAGCTCTTGTAAGTATTGTTGGCAAGAATAGATCTTGCCTCAATCTTCCATGCCTCACCAAGACTTTTAAGAAAGGTAGCATTGATGTCAACATCACCAACTTGTGTCCCCATGAAGGAAAACTTGCTTGTAATGTCAAGCAATCTGCTTCTTACACTACTCAGTTTCTCATTGGGTTGAGCTTTGAAGACAGCATAATCATGTAGAAGTTGCTTTTTCTTTTCCTCCTTAATATCTGCATTGCCACCATATGCAACTTCAAGAGCTTCCCAAAGATCCTTAGCAGATTCATAGCCTCTATATTTATGCTGGTTTTCTTATCCCAAAGAGACTTTCAAAATATTTAGGGCTTTCATGTCAACCCTTTTCTTTGCTATGTCATCAGCAGCCACAACTCTACCATCTCCAGGTTTTTCTTTCATATCTTCTTCAGAGCATCCAGCAACAGCTGATCTTTGAGTAATGGCATCAAGAATCTTTTGAGCCTTATTGAATGTGTTTCCATATTCAATAATCTCCCAGAGTGTGTAGTCATAGATCCCTAGATATTGTTCAAAGTTGAACTTCGATAAGTCAAAGTTGGTTGCATCGAGCATGGGAATTTTGATGTTTGGTAAGGCTGAGGAGGAGGAGGTTATTGCTTCAGACATGATGTTGTTAGGGTTTCTGAGAAAATTAGGGTTTTGGTGATTTTAGGGTTCTGGTGTTCTTGAAGATCAAAAAGTTCCTCAACAAGCTCTGATACCACTTGTTGATCCCAAACTTAGATCGATTAGCTTTGTGTATATGAGATTAGATCAAGTAATACACGTAGAGAAACCTTTGTATATGCTTTATGAATCTAAGTGTTATGCGGAATCTAACACTTAAACAAGAACACACAAGATGTAAACAAACATTCACTTTGATTATCAATATCAAACTTGCTTACAATGAAAGATGTTTACGAATGAAAACTTATATAAAAATTATATCAAACATAAACCTAAAGGTTTTCTTTTATAGACATAAGAAGCCTTGTACAATAATCTACGTATCAGCTATTCTAGGTAAAGATAAATATAGAAAATACATTGTCGTTTCTATCCTTACTAGAAGTATTCTAGAATATAATAAACGTGTAGAATATATCTTCCATCAGTGCTTGTCTTCAATGTGTCAACGCTTGACTTTAACTTGTCAACGCTTGAGCTGTCAGCGCTTGTTTTGTTCTTGTCAACGCTTGTTTTGTTCTTGTCAGCGCTCAAGTGATCTGGCCTTAATTTATTCCCAACAATAGAAACAACACAATATCAAACCAAATGACTTTTCTTTCTCTTTTCTTAAGACTTTTTTTTTTCTTTCAAAACTTTATAACAAATCTTCTTGAAACAAACCTTTTCAAGCATAAACAAGATTTGGAATTTTGGAATAAAGCTTTTACAAATTACCAACTTTTCAGAAAATATGAAAAAGGAATTAATATTTGAAAAACTAAAACCAAAGTATGATAAAGGGTGGAACTCAGATTAACTTCAAGACAATTACCAACTTTTACAAGCTGAAAAGGAATTGCAATTTACTTAAAAAATACCAACTTTCATTTATATAAAAAGGGATTACAAAACTTGAAGAAAATCTGGAACAAGGGATATGCACAACCTGCATTCTCCTTTTATAGGCTAACTAGGAAGCTTCTAGTGCTACTAAATAAAAAATTAATAAGCTAAAACCCTAAATGAAGAAAATCCGAAAATGCCCTTGGTCAAACTAGAATCATGTGATGGCCAGGTGTTGTCCAGTTGTGTAAGAATGATCTTGAGCGTTTAAATAATCCTTTGGGACCAAGAAATTGATAAGGGGCGTAGATTGGTATGCAGATTCGATTTTTACCCAAAATGGTGAAGCAGGGGAGGGTCGTGGGGGCCACTAGTGTCACGGGATGGGTGATATTGTTGGTGGGTTTTGATGACAATGAGGTGAATTATCAATCTGCACAATCATGGACAAAACCCCTTTAGATTAAGGTGAATTGTAACTGGGGGGTTTTAGGGTTTATGAGGGGATTAGGGTGGATTTTAATCTGATTTTAGGATTAGGATAATTTAAATTGTTGTTTAGTGGGAAATAAGGTTTGACCTTTTGACCAGTTAAATAAAACCGGGTTATGGGATGGGTTGTGGGTTTGGTAAATGGGTGGGTACAGGTGACGTGGCATTGTATAACTGGTAGGTTAGGGTTTAATGGGTTAATGGGTGGGGTTGTTGGGTTTTAATGATTTGTTTGGTTAGATATGTTTGGTATATTGGCATAAGCAGTCCCCCCCGTTATCTTTCTCCTTTAAACAGTTTGCAAGCTAAATCCTTGGCTGTTTCACTGTTAATCCCCATGGCATTACATTGTTAGTCCTCATAGTTTACAAATTCAGTCCATTGCTAACAATTGAGATTAGTCTTGAACTTTCTTCATTCTTGAAGGGTTGATTATGTAAAAGCATCATACTTTAGGGACCCCAAAGTATTTATGAGATTCTTAGGGGTATAAAGTGTCATTCTTCAAAAGTTGAGGGGCCAATCTTGTACAATCTTCAAACTTCAAGGTCATTTTGGAATTTCAAAATTCGGGTCCGGTTCATTGTGCGGCTTCGTTTCCCGTGTTCGTTTTTGATTGATTCTTGTGATCTTTTTGTCTTTTCCTCAATATCCGTACCTAAAATACACAAGCAATAAACACGAGCATATATTTGGTATTTTTAATGATATTTAATGCATTTTAAGCCCAATTTGGACGATGAGACTATGTATAAAAGCAGTCTCATCAAGTACCTAGTTGCGTAAGACCCTATATTCATGAACTATTAACTAGTGTTTAATCCTCATGTGGATTGAAAATAGCCGCTTATACAATTGATAGTACTATGGGGTTGACGACCATATCCGAGATGAGGGCTAGTACGTTGAGTACCCCCTGCGGACGGATAACTTGTGATAAGAAATAAGGTATAATTGCAACTAATGACTTTAGAAGGGGCACTGGTTTCATCTTAATCATGCCGGTAAATGTACGCTGGTGATTGAGTTAACGGATTTGTGTCATGAGCTTAAACACAATTGTAATAACCTTGAATAATAGATTTTTTGATTGACAAGTTTATAAATGATCGTGATTGATAGATTTGTGATTGTAAAACCTATAAATTCCGCTCAACATTATTTGTTGACCCCTTTAAGCATGTGTTTCAGGTAAAAGCTTGAAATGGTAGCTAGGAGCATGCTAGGATGGATGTTGTTGTGTCTTGGCGGTCTATTTTGTCTTTCCTCCCTTTTATAACTTAAAACGTTTTATGTCATGTCATGTGAACTTGTAATGTACTTTTGGGTTGAGGTTCAGTGGGGACAAAACGCGACTCTGTGTTGTATTATCTTTGGGGGTTGGGAAGCGGTAGAAAATGTTGTTTTAACGATGTTTAATTAATGTTTAAATTCCTACGTCTCTTTGAGTCGTTCGAAATAGCTTGTGTGTGATGATAACTGCCTAGCACCCAAATGTTGTAGTTCCGCTACGCATAGCATTTGTTGGGGTGTTAGAGATTGGTAATCAGAGCCATGAGTTATAGAAAACTAGGTCGTTTTGAAAAATCCTAAACTATAACTTTTGGTGTCGTAAGAAATTGTCCAAGCACACAACTATCATGCATGGCTCCGGTAAGGTTTACTTTTAATATTGATGGAAATAGATGTATCCCTTTTAAATTGAAATAAATGTATGAGTATTTATTACGTAAATACTGAACTACTATATGTAAACGTTGAAATTGTACGTGGAGTACCCGATACCGTAATTCTTGTATTGCATATGCATGAGCATCATATTATCGCATTTTGGGCATGTGTACCACCTTTGCATTGCATTTGCATGCATATAATTATAAATATTGAATAATGACCTTACGTACCCTCCAAAATTTTATGTTATTACAGAGATGGCCGAGGTACCGCCTAACGGGAATGAAATCCGAATCGTGGAGGAAGCCGAGAGACAAGAGGCAAGGGAAAACGTTGGAGCAGCTGTTGTAGGACAAGCTGAGGCGGATAATGTGCAAGCTCAGATTCCCGGTGGAATAAGTACTATCGTCCCCAGGCCTACCCGTATTTCTCATCTGATCGGTATGCCAGGTATCCCTAGAAGTTCCGACGCCGCGGCTAGTGCTAACTCTCCATCAGGACATTGCAAGAGTTACTTGCCCTGGGCCAAGACCATATGGTGACGTTCCATTTTTCTTGAGAAGAATGTATAGGCTAATGTACGAACGTTATGTGGTGGAGACTAGAGTGATCAAAAGGTTTGACGAGAATGAAAGAGCAAATCAGAAGTTATTGGCAAGGACTGCAAGGGCTGAGTTCGATGGAGCATTGAATAAGAGTGATATTAGTAGTTTGAGATCCATGATAGCAAATTTGAGTGCAAGTGTTGAGCGGCTTAAGGAAGACCAGGCTAGGTTGCTTAGGATGCAGAGTTGGGAGCACCGTGTAAGATCATCCCTATCGCAATATTGGAGATTTGTGGATGACTCTGAGCTGGAGGCTAGTGATTTCATGGTTCAACCGCCCGCCAGGGGTGAGTGTGTCGCTTTAGGGAATCAGGTAGCATCGGAGTTTGGGTCTACTTCTGGAACGAAGAGGGTGACTGAATGTGAGCCGAGTGATAAAGGGAAGAGAAAGATGGACGAGGAAGAAGACAGTGATGAAGAGCCCGAGGAGGATGAGGAAGAACCACCGTCCAAGAAGTCATGTGGATCACCACGTGGCTAGTTACTTGTATTTTATTTTTATCTGTTGATCGTTGTAATCGAACTATTTTAGACTCCTGTATGATGGTATTGTGATGAAAACTTGATAAATTTAAGTTTGTTGGTGTATGGTTGTAGTGGCATTACTTGTCACAGATTTTGGTTGATCTATCAATGCAATCCATGTTTACCTTTCATAACCTATGATAAGTCTTGAATTTGCTCTTTTGTGATGTGATTGATGAATATTAGTAACCTTGTTGATGTGTTGTTGTACTTACATTATGTCCTAAAAGAGAAATCATTCTTAATCTTGATATGTATACTTACCTTGTTTTCTATTTCCCTGTCATTGCAGAGAGGTGTAACTAAGACTTCACCATGCCTCCAAAGTTGACAGCTACTCGTGTGAACACTATGATTGAAGAGGCAATCGCCAATGCTCTTGAGGCAGATCGTGCGAACAGAGACCAGGGTCAAAGTGGAAATGTGGAAAGACAACCAGCCCCAAGGGAATGTTCATATGCCGGTTTTGTGAAATGTGGTCCCACACAGTTTCGTGGTACCGGTGGAGCTTTGGAACTTCGTAGATGGTTGGAAAAAATTCAAAGCACTTTCAAAATCAGTGGGTGCTCTGAGACAAACAAAGTTAAATTTGCAGCTGCTACTTTCCTCGATGATGCTTTAAGCTTGTGGAATAACTAGGTGGCTACTGTCGGATTGTAGTGGCAAATGGAAGAACTTGGGCTGCAACCAAGGCACTTTTGACTAAGAAGTTTTGTCCCGAGGAAGGGCTGGGTCAGTTAGAGGACGAGTTGAGACACTTGTCTTTGAAGAATAATGACATCAATACTTATACAAGAAGGTTTAATGAGTTAAGCCAATTGTGTCCTGATGCTTTCGCAGACGATCGCAAGAAGATGAAACAATACATCAAGGTTCTGTCGAGCAACATTAAGGGTGAGACTACTTCGTCAAAGCCCGGATCATTTGATGAGGCCGTTCAGATGGCTCACGCACTGATGGATGTTAAGCTGCAAGATAAGAGAGATTATATTTCTGAGGGAAACAAAAGGAAATGGGAAGCTGCCCAGGTGAATCAATCGCAAGGACAGAATCGTGGGGGTAATCGCAACAACACTCAAGGACAGAATTGTAACCAACAGTTCAACCAAAGAAGGAATGATGGGATGAGAGCCGCTACTGCCCCCAGAGGAGTTAAGGTTAATCCTCACTGTGGTCGTTGTAACTTGTACCATACTGGGAATTGTCCTCCTGCATGTAGCAAGTGTGGGAAGACTGGTCATAAAGTTGCAGAATGTCGATCTAGAGGTGTGGCTATAGGGGCAAATGCCACGAGAGTAATGGTTTGTTTTGGATGTGGAGAAAAGGGGCACAAGAAAGGAAACTGCCCGAAAACTGGGAATAGGCAGGGAGGAAATAATGCTGCTGCTGTATACCGAGTAGGTACCGTTGACAAACCGCAAGGCCCGAATGTGGTGACCGATACGTTTCTACTTGACGCTCGTTATGCTAGTGTATTATTTGATTCTGGATCCGACAAAATCTTGGTAGACGTAAAATTTAGTCGCCTTATCAATAGAGAACCGGTGATGCTAACGACTAACTATAATGTCGAATTAGCCGATGGAAAGATTGTTAGTACAAATTCTATACTAAGAGGGTGTACCTTGAAGTTAGGGAATTATGCCTTTGATATCAACTTAATGCCTATAGAGCTAGGATCTTTCGACATGATTACTGGGATGGATTGGTTAATGGTGCATAGTGCGGTGATTGTTTGTGGAGAAAGGTTGGTCCAAATCCCGTTGAGGAATAGGGTTTTGACTGTGAAGGGTAATGAATGTACTTCTCGTCTGAGAGTAATATCCTACTTGAAGATGATGAGGTATATGGAAGAAGGATGCGATGTGTTTCTAGCGCAGATTTCTAGTGATGGTGATTTAGAGACAAAGTTGGAAGAGGTGCCTGTGAGTCGAGAGTATCCAAAAGTTTTTACTGATAAGTTACCGGGTTTACCGACCTCTCATGAAGTGGAATTTCGGATCGATTTGATGCTAGGAGCTGCACCAGTTGCTCGTGCACCTTATCGATTGGCACCGTCAGAACTGAATGAGTTATCTGATCAGTTGAAAGAATTGATAGATAGGGGTTTTGTTCGACCGAGTTCATCACCATGGGGAGTGCCTGTGTTGTTTGTAAAGAAGAAGGATGGGTCGTTTGGAATGTGTATCGACTATCGAGAGCTTAACAAACTGACGGTTAAGAATCGGTATCCATTGCCGATGATTGACGATTTATTTGATCAGTTGCAAGGTTCCTGTGTGTACTCGAAGATTGACTTGAGATCAGGGTATCATCAACTGCGAGTTCGAGAGGAGGATATTCCTATAACTGCTTTTCGTACGCGATATGGACATTTTGAATTCCGAGTGATGCCTTTTGGGTTAACGAATGTGCCTACAGTGTTCATGGATCTTATGAATCGAGTGTGCAAGTCGTATTTGGATAAGTTTGTCATTGTATTCATTGATGATATTCTTATTTACTCCAAGAGCAAAGAAGAACATGAGAAGCACTTGAGGGCGATATTGGAGCTGTTGAAGAAGAGAAGTTGTACGCGAAATTCTCCAAGTGTGAATTTTGGTTGGAATATGTATAATTTCTTGGGCATGTGATTGATAGCGAAGGAGTTCGTGTGGATCCTGCCAAGGTAGAGGCAATTAAAGAATTGTCGGCACCGACAACGCCGACTGAAGTTCGACAATTTCTTGGTTTAGCTGGTTATTATCGGAGATTCGTCAAAGGGTTTTCGTTGATTGCAAAGCCGTTGACCAGGCGTACCGAGAAGAATCGGGTGTTTGAATGGGGAAATTATGAAGAAATCGCTTTCAAAACACATAAGGACAAATTGTGTTCTGCTTTGATTTTGTCATCATCGCTTTCAAAACACTTAAGGACAAATTGTGTTCTGCTCTGATTTTGTCATTGCCGGAAGGAATCAAAGACTTCATGGTGTATTGTGAAGCGTCTCATAAGGGTTATGGAGCTGTTTTGATGCAACGTGAGAAGGTGATCGCTTACGCGTCGAGACAATTGAGGAAGCATGAGGAAAACTACACTACGCGTGATTTGGAATTGGGAGCTGCAGTTTTTGCGCTAAAGTTGTGGAGACACTACTTGTATGGGACTAAGTGTGTTGTATTCAATGACCACAAGAGTTTGCAGCACATATTAGACCAAAAGGAGTTGAATATGAGACAAAGACGATGGGTGGAGCTACTGAGTGACTATGACTGCGAGATTCACTACCATCCTGGCAAGGCAAACGTTGTAGCGGATGCACTTAGTAGGAAGGATAGAGAGAAACCTTTGAGAGTCAGAGCATTAGTGATGAATGAGGGTGTTGATTTGACAGGAACAATATTGAAGGCTCAAGAGAAAGGATTGATGAAAGAAAATATTAGCGCTGAGAATCTGGGAAGACTACATAAACCTCTTTTTGTGGTAAAGTCAGATGGGCTGAGATATTTTGAAAATCGGATTTGGTTACCGCTATGTCTATCCGAGGAAGGAACGCCTGGAGTACGAGATTTGGTTATGAATGTGTCTCATAAGTCGAAGTACTCGATACATCCTGGAGCGGATAAGATGTATCACGATCTGAAGAAAGTCTACTGGTGGCCGAATATGAAGGCAGAGATTGCTCGTTACGTCAGTAAGTGTTTAACTTGCACGAAGGTTAAAGCTGAACATAAGAGACCGTATGGGTTGTTGGTACAACCTGAGATCCCAGAATGGAAATGGGAAAAGATCGCTATGGATTTCGTGACGGGTTTACCTAGAACTCCTAGTGGTTGTGATATGATTTGGGTGATCGTGGATAGATTGACGAAATCTGCTCACTTTTTACCTATGAAGAAGACGGAAAACATGGAGAAACTTGCCAGTGTGTACGTGAAGGAAATTTTTATCGACATGGTGTACCTTTATCGATCATTTCGAATCGCGATAGCAGGTTTACTTCGGAATTTTGGAAATCTCTTCAACGTGCGATGGGCACCGAATTGAGTTTGAGCATGGCATATCACCCTGAAACTAAAACTGATGGCCAAAGCGAACGAACCATTCAGACGTTGGAGGACATGCTCCGAGCATGCGTGATTGATTTCGGAGGAAGTTGGGAACGCCACTTACCTTTGGTGGAGTTTTCGTATAATAACAGTTATCATGCGGGCATTAAGGCTGCACCATTTGAAAGGTTGTATGGAAGGAAGTGTAGATCTCCTGTGGGTTGGAGCGAAGTGGGAGAGAGTCAGTTGACTGGGCCCGAAATGGTTTTGGAGACGACAGAGAAGATAGTGCAAATTAAGAACCGTTTACTTGCTGCGAGAAGCCGACAGAAGAGTTATGCCGATAATAGGAGGAAACCGTTGGAATTTGAGGTCGGAGACATGGTCATGCTTAAGGTGTCGCCATGGAAGGGTGTGATACGTTTTGGAAAGAAAGGAAAGCTGAGTCTGAGGTACATTGGACCGTTCAAGATTATTAGACGAATTGGACCGGTAGCTTATAAGTTAGAATTGCCAAATGAGCTTAGTGCTATTCACGACACGTTTCACGTATCGAATTTGAAGAAAATTTTGGCGGACAAGGAATTGGTGATTCCTTTGGACGAGATTCAGCTTGACGATAAATGCATTTTGTGGAGGAACCAGTGGAGATTATGGACCGAGAGGTTAAGAGATTGAAGCACAGTAGAATTCCCATTGTGAAGGTATGGTGGAATTCTAGACGTGGACCGGAATACACTTGGGAACGTGAGGACTTCGTCAAGGAGAGATATCCTCATCTGTTCCAGCGGCACGAAATGTGAGTATAAGAAAAGGCCAGCGTCGGGACGTCGCTATCTTTAAGGAGGGGTGGATGTGATACCCAGAAACCGAGGTCATTTATTTTACCCTAAATTACGAATATTTTTGAAATTTTTAAGAAATTTCGTTTATTATATATTTGACTGTTTAAGTTGAAACCGATGTTTAAGGTCGTAATCTTAACGTTTGACGATTTAAGGAAGACGATGACGACTAAGATCCCGACGGATGCCCAATTTTTGTGTTTTATTATCGTTTTGTCGATATTAGAATTTTTCGAGAATTTTATTTTTGGTTCGTGTTGAGTCGAGCCGGGTTCGTTTTATGTTACCCCGGGTGCGTTTAAATTGCTTTAAAAGTATTTTTGATTGTTCGGGGCGACCCCCGACTCCCGCCAAATTTTCAAAACCGACTAGTAAGTCGTTTCCCGCTACTAAGTTGTGTCGTTTACTAATGAGGCCAAAATAATAACCAAATTGCACAAGAGGTCCCTATGAATTTACAAAAAAGGGGAGGAGAACACACACACAAACAAAAATCATTCAAAATGTTTCTCACCCTCCTCCTTTCTCTCTCTTTGGCCGTCGGCCACACCACCACCCCCACCTCCAAAAAATTTTCCTTCTTGTTTTGATTAAATCCAAGTTTAGACCACACTTTCATTTTCAATTGTAAGTGTTTTGATGTGATTTTTAACAACATGCATTTAACAAAAATTTTCATGAATCAAAGGTTTTTCAAAAGTATGATTTGATGTAATTAGGCATGTTGCATGTTTAATTAGTGTTTGGATTATGATTAAGCATCCAACAAACCAACCAAAATCAATTTGGTTGGGGTGTTTTGAACACCAACACCTCACGGCCAAATGGGGGTGTTTGGTTGTTCATGGTGGATGATGGATTATGTTGTGGGTTTATGTTTAGAACCTTGTTTTTGATGTTTTTAAAAGGGTTAAATCAAATGCATGTGTGATTTAGGATTTGGGGTTTTGTGAGGATTTGATATTCTTAGTGTTATGTACTGATTAAGGTGATTAGGAATGATCATAAGTGGTTAGGTTAGGTGTAGGTGATGTTAGAATGGTTTAGAAACAAGTGTTGGATTGTTTTGAGAAAGGAAATTTTAGGCAGATTGTTTAGGCTTGTTTTCGTGGGTTTGATTTTGTAAAAAGGTCATGAGGTTAGGATATAGTTGTAGAGATTTGTCTTAGCTTCGATTTGGTATAAGAAAGAGCTTACGACTCCTAACGAGTCAAACGTTATTCTATTTTGAAAGTTTGTGTACCGGGAGATGAGAAATCAACATAATCCGAAATTATATTTAGTTTTAGGTCAAATCCCGGGGACCATAGATAGAGTTTGGTAAATGATTGAAAGTTGTTCTTTGGTTCCAAAACTGCATATTTGAGTCTATTTTTGGACTTAAGAATCAAATTAGCTAATGGTGTCTTTTAAATGGGTCAAACAAGTCCTACATGGTAAAAGTGCAAAATCAGTCCGAAAAGTTTACGTTTAGTAACGTAGTGTGTAATGGGTCATAAAAGTAAAAACTTTTTATGGGATTTAAGATGGGTTTTATACAGATTATAAGGGATTTTTACAAATTTTCTTGTATTTTATATAGACGCTTAAGTGATAGGAAACAGCCCGTACTTTTGGTAAGTATCGACAAAGTTATAAGATGGGAAACAACTTTAATTACGAAGATGGATAGTATGAGTCTAGTAACTATTACTTGTTGGATTTTGGCGTGAGTTAGTAATTATGACAATTGACTAATATGTATGTATTATACAGTACTTAAGGTTATATAAATGAGTTAACTCATTACGCGTTGTTTGTTAGGTGTTGAGATTGAATTTCCCGGGCATCCTCATCGTCGGTGATCGTCATCCGTTACGTCAACTACTTCTATACAAGGTGTGAATTTATAGCCTCGCTTTATATTGTTTTAAATGGTTTTACCCGCGAGGGGGATGCATGCTATTTTAAATGAAACGAACATAAGTTATGAATGATTGTTGGACCCGAGAGTTGCCAAAATTGTGTTGAGTACCTAGTTGCATAAGACCTTATATTTATGAACTATTAAATATTTATTAATCCTCGTGTGGACTGAAAATAGCCTCTTATACAATTGATATTACTATGGGGTTGACGACCCTATCCGAGACGAGGGCTAGTACGTTGAGTACCCCATGCGGACGGATAACTTGTGATAAGAAATAAGGTATAATTGCAACTAATGCCTTTAGAAGGGGCACTGGTTTCATCTTAATCATGCCGGTAAATGTACACGGGTGATTGAGTTAACGGATTAGTGTCATGATCTTAAACACAATTGTAATAACCTTGAATAATAGATTGTTGGATCGACAAGTCTATAAATGATCGTGATTGATTCTATATACTTATGTTTAAAATATGATTGTGAAACCTATAAATTCCGCTCAACATTATTTGTTGACCCCTTTAAGCATGTGTTTCAGGTAATCGATGAGATGGTAGCAAGGAGCATGCTAGGATGGATGTTGTTGTGGCTTGGCGGTCTACTTTATATTTCCTCATTTTATAACTTAAAACTTTTTATGTCATGTCATGTGAACTTGTAATGTACTTTTGGGTTGAGATTCAATGGGGACCAAAATGCGACTCTGTGTTGTATTATCTTTGGATTTTGGGAAGCGATAGACAATGTTGTTTTAACGATGTTTAATTAATGTTTAAATTCCTACGTCTCTTTAAGTCGTTCGAAATAGCTTGTGTGTGATGATAACTGCCTAGCACCCAAATATTGTAGTTCCGCTGCGCATAGAATTTGTTGGGGTGTTAGATAATTACTTGTATGTAACGATATTAATCGTATCGTCTTAATTAAGTATGTAATTACGTGTTCGTGATTTATACGTTCATGATTTCATGCTCGTGATTATAATTATTATTGTTAATAATTATTGTGTACTATCACGTACTTAGTACTTATCGTGTAATAATACGTACATAACTTCTGAAATTACTAATCGTGACACGTGTTTATGCCATAAAAGGAATATTTTAATATGTACATACGTTTAATAGGTATACTGATCATGGTAAAAGCATGCGGGTTTTACATGATTATTATTGTATTCTAAGATCTTGTGGCATAATAGTTTAAGTATTCGTCATTTATATTTTGATATTATGTTTACACTTATAATATGCTTACACATGGTATCTAGAGTCAAGGTTTTTGAATAAATAATAATCGATACATTCAAATAGCAAAACGTTTATGGTTATACTAATATTCTGTTTGCATACTTCCAAAAAATATATATGCAACAATTTGTATGTAAAATCGTATGTTCAAGAATTATCATCGTAAATTCACTATGATTAAACTGGTTAGCATGTGAAATATATTCATCTTATATATTATAAGATTGAGTTGTCAAGACATTAATGTGGAGTAGTAATGACAGAAAACTCTAACATGGGTACATCTGTTCAATATACAAAGTAGTGTGAATTAAATCTCTGAAAGTTACACAAAAAAAGTTACCAAATATACTTAAATACTCGGTTTGAGTTAATGATTTCTACTTCAGTTACCAGAAAACCAAAAGTATTACGACTCTTCATGCGTCCTCTATGACTCACTATATAAATCGGCCGAACTCACACGCAAACACAAAAGTTCCAATTCATTTTACTTTATATTGTAAACTATTGTTAAAATTAAACATTACATTTTTTTTCATGTGCAGGTAATACATATTGAATAAAGATAAATAGAAGATCTATGATGATCTACAGGCGGTGAATATCCAACACAACTCATTGGCTGAGTCAACTTGGTTATAATCGAGTTGATTCGATCAACTCATATAAGTATAAGAAGAGTAGACACAATATAATTGTTTAGAACAAAAAGCTCTTCAACCAAATTGCAATCCATTTCCACTATCATAATCCTATCGTTCATCACAACCTCATTAAACTAAACTGTTCAAACCCCCAAAAAAAACTAGACCAAGATCTCATCTCTGTTTGTCTCATACATCGATCTTTTTAGATCTTAAGAGAATAAACAAAATAAATCATCGATCTTATGTTTTCAGGTGATTACTTCCTTTTATATTCGAAATTAAAGGAGGCATCATGAGAATGATGATATCTTCTTCGTTTCTTTCGTTTAAAAGACAAATCAAAATACAAAAAAGCCTACCCGAGACCGTTCAAACGATCTTGAAGCCATTGCGTGGTGGGCTAACGATTTCAGGTGTGTCGAGGTTTTTGTTGCCGGCGTCTAAGGGTGCTTATGTTATTAATTGGTGCGGTTAAAATTTAAAGACGGGTGTTGGTGTTTTGATTTATAAAGGGACGTAACTATAAGTTTGAGAATGGGTTGTATTGCTTCTTGGTTTAAAGTGAAATCTATCACATCAGATCTATTTGTTTGGTGATGTACGGCTGAGAGAAAAAAAGATAAATGGAGGATGATGATTTGTGTTTAGGTTATGAAAATGTTAGGTTTTCTAATAACTACTCAAAGTTAGTCTGTGGGCCGGGGTTATGGTTAGGACAAAAGTTTAGATTATTTTTTATTGGGCTAAATCTCCAAAAGCTTTTCTACTTTTAATAGTTTGGCAACAAAGTGATAAACCATTCAATTTTGATTTTTCTATTTGATGAACCGGTCAATCGGCCAACTTTAGATGTGTTTGGTAACAGCAGAATACCATCTCTAAATTATTATATTGGTTTTGACCGATTATGCGATAAATGCTAGCAAAATGATTCAACGCTTTTTAACTTTTAGACGAAATTTCGTTATTAGGATGAGGATGTGCAATATATTTCGAAAATATTAGTTGCTTTGGCTATACAAGTTTAAATACAATGTATTGGGCTTAAGAATTCTACCCGAGTCTTTGTATAGATAAAAACCCCCGCCATCACTCTTAAACTCACATCTAACCTAAGAAAAAAACAAGATTCAAACTTGAAATTTTGGTTGTATAACTCAATTGTGTTTCGAAACTTATTCGCACGGGCCATGACTTTAACCAAACTTTGAAACAAACCGCATTGACACGCCCCCAACACCAACATTACGCCTCAAACACTTAGGCACACCTTATTTCTAGCGCACCAGATAAAAGTTGTACGATGCTTATAATAAGTAACATGTTAACTTTTAACAAACACCTAAATACTTTCGAACAACAACGAACCGATATGAACTTATACAAATACACATAAATAACATATCTCGATTTATAAAATACTATACCCGTTGCAACTTAGCAACTACATGACACAACCGTGGCATCGCCTGGGGGTTGACAAGCCTCGTGGTCTTATATGTGCTTGAATATATGAATAAGAAATAATAGATATTTTCTTTTACTTTGTTCTTGTGTCGAATGTTATGTTTACGGCTTCCGTCAACAAAAATTGTGTTAAAACATTGAGGGTTGTAGATCTACATCAGATACTTTGGTATTTTATATTTTTATGTTGCATATTATATTTACATGTAATATAATATAAGATTGAGTTGTCAAGACATTAATGTGGAGTAGTAATGACAGCAAACTCTAACATGGGTACATATGTTTAATATACAAAGTAGTGTGAATTAAATCTCTGAAAGTTATACAAAAAAAGTTACCATATATACTTAAATACTCGGTTTGAGGTAATGATTTCTACTTCGGTTACCAGAAAACCAAAAGTCTTAAGACTCTTCATGCGTCCTCTATGACTCACTGTATAAATCGGCCGAATTCACACGCAAACACAAAAGTTCCAATTCATTTTACTTTATATTGTAAATTATTGTTAAAATTAAACATCACATTTTTTTTCATGTGCAGGTAATACATTTTGAATAAAGAAAAATAGAAGATCTATGATGATCTACAGGCGGTGCATATCCAACACAACTCATTGGCTGAGTCAACTCGGTTATAATCGAGTTGATTCGATCAACTCAGATAAGTATAAGAAGAGTAGACACAATATAATTGTTTAGAACAAAAAGCTCTTCAACCAAATTGCAATCCATTTCCACTATCATAATCCTATCGTTCATCACAACCTCATTAAACTAAACTGTTTAAACCCCCCAAAAAAAACTAGACCAAGATCTCATCTCTGTTTGTCTCATACATCGATCTTTTTAGATCTTAAGAGAATAAACAAAATAAATCATCGATCTTATGTTTTCAGGTGATTACTTCCTTTTATATCCGAAATTAAAGGAGGCATCATGAAAAGGACGATATCTTCTTCATTTCATTCGTTTAAAAGACAAATCAAAATACAAAAAAGCCTACCCGAGACCATTTAAACGATCTTGAAGCCATTGCGTGGTGGGCTAACCATTTCAGGTGTGTCGAGGTTTTTGTTGCCGGCGTCTAAGGGTGCTTATGTTATTAATTGGTGCGGTTAAAATTTAAAGACGGGTGTTGGTGTTTTGATTTATAAAGGGACGTAACTATAAGTTTGAGAATGGTGTGTATTGCTTCTTGGTTTAAAGTGAAATCTATCACATCAGATCTATTTGTTTGGTGATGTACGACTGAGAGAAAAAAAGATAAATGGAGGCTGATGATTTGTGTTTAGGTTATGAAAATGTTAGGTTTTCTAATAACTACTCAAAGTTAGTCTGTGGGCCAGGTTTATGGTTAGGACAAAAGTTTAGATTATTTTTTTTTGGGCTAAATCTCCAAAAGCTTTGTTACTTTTAATAGTTTGGCAACAAAGTGATAAACCATTCAATTTTGATTTTTCTATATGATGAACCGGTCAATCGACCAACTTTAGATGTGTTTGGTAACAACATAATACCATCTCTTAATTATTATATTGGTTTTGACCGATTATGCGATAAATGCTAGCAAAATGATTCAACGCTTTTTAATTTTTAGACGAAATTTCGTTATTAGGATGAGGATTTGCAATATATTTCGAAAATATTAGTTGCTTTGGCTATACAAGTTTAAATACAATGTATTGGGCTTAAGAATTCTACCTGAGTCTTTGTATAGATAAAAACCCCCGCCATCACTCTTAAACTCACATCTAACCTAAGAAAAAAACAAGATTCAAACTTGAAATTTTGGTTGTATAACTCAATTGTGTTTCGAAACTTATTCGCACGGGCCATGACTTTAACCAAACTTTGAAACAAACCCATTGACACGCCCCCAACACCAACATTACGCCTCAAACACTTAGGCACACTTTATTTCTAGCGCACCGGATAAAAGTTGTACGATGCTTATAATAAGTAACATGTTAACTTTTAACAAACACCTAAACACTTTCGCACAACAAGGAACCGATATGAACTTATACAAATACACATAAATAACATATCGATTTATAAAATACTATACCCGTTGCAACTTAGCAACTATATGACACAACCGGGGCATCGCCTGTGGGTTGACAAGCCTCGTGGTCTTATATGTGCTTGAATATATGAATAAGAAATAATAGATATTTTCTTTTACTTTGTTCTTGTGTCGAATGTTATGTTTATGGCTTCCGTCAACAAAAATTGTGTTAAAACATTGAGGGTTGTAGATCTACATCAGATACTTTGGTATTTTATGTTTTTATGTTGCATATTTTATTTACGTGTAATATAATATAAGATTGAGTTGTCAAGATATTAATGTGGAGTAGTAATGACAGAAAACTCTAACATGGGTACATCTGTTTAATATACAAAGTAGTGTGAATTAAATCTCTGAATGTTATACAAAAAAAGTTACCAAATATACTTAAATACTCGGTTTGAGTTGATGATTTCTACTTCGGTTACCAGAAAACCAAAAGTCTTAAGACTCTTCATGCGTCCTCTATGAATCACTGTATAAATCGGCCGAATTCACACGCAAACACAAAAGTTCCAATTCATTTTACTTTATATTGTAAATTATTGTTAAAATTAAACATTACATTTTTTTCATGTGTAGGTAATACATTTTGAATAAAGATAAATAGAAGATCTATGATGATCTACAGGCGGTGCATATCCAACACAACTCATTGGCTGAGTCAACTCGGTTATAATCGAGTTGATTCGATCAACTCAGATAAGTATAAGAAGAGTAGACACAATATAATTGTTTAGAACAAAAATCTCTTCAACCAAATTGCAACCATTTCCACTATCATAATCCTATCGTTCATCAGAACCTCATTAAACTAATCTGTTCAAAGCCCAAAAAAAACTAGACCAAGATCTCATCTCTGTTTGTCTCATACATCGATCTTTTTAGATCTTAAGAGAATAAACAAAATAAATCATCGATCTTATGTTTTCAAGTGATTACTTCCTTTTATATCCGAAATTAAAGGAGGCATCATGAAAATGATGATATCTTCTTCGTTTCTTTCGTTTAAAAGACAATTCAAAATATAAAAAAGCCTACCCGAGACCATTCAAACGATCTTGAAGCCATTGCGTGATGGGCTAACGATTTCAGGTGTGTCGAGGTTTTTGTTGCCGGCGTCTAAGGGTGCTTATGTTATTAATTGGTGCGGTTAAAATTTAAAGACGGGTGTTGGCGTTTTGATTTATAAAGGGACGTAACTATAAGTTTGAGAATGGGTTGTATTGCTTCTTGGTTTAAAGTGAAATCTATCACATCAGATCTATTTGTTTGGTGATGTACGGCTGAGAGAAAAAATGATAAATGGAGGCTAATGATTTGTGTTTAGGTTATGAAAATTGTTAATGCAAGTGATGCCTAAAAACATTATTAGTGTTAACTAATTTTTCTTAGTTTTGATCACAACAAACTATACAACACATTTAGTGTAAAACACAAAACAAATTATTTAACTAACACTATCATCAAGGTAATAATCATATCACTAACTTTTCTTAATCATACTTAGTGATCATCAAAGTGATTATCCTTAAAACTCACTTTTGTTAATATGACAAAAGATTTTTTAATAAACTTTCTTTTTAAGAAAATGTTTTATTAAAATGGAAAATGTAAATTTGGAAATGGCATATTTCATATGCCATAAGAATATCATTTGAATGTTTAAAAACCCTAAAACATTCCTACCCCACTAAAAGACAAAAAAGGGAGCGGACTCTACTGGGCGGTACCTTAAATAGCTAGGCGGTTCCTTAGCGATATGGAACCGCCGGCTAGTTAAGGATCCGCGCCCAGCTAGCCGTTACACTTTGTCTTCTATAAATATTGGATCAAATCTCATTTTCCAATAACCCTCTTGGACGTTTTTCTCAGCCCCCTTTCTCTTTTCTATAGCATAATCATTAGTAAATGATCACTTAATGTGTTAAGTATGTTTACATATGATTATCCTCTTGATCCCCTCCTTTACCTTGTCCAATGAGAAGATCACTCACTCACTAGTGTTGTGATAAAGATGAAACCATGAATTAGTCATGTTCAGCATGTTATCCTTTATGTTTTTGTTGATCCATTTGTATTTATGAATACTTGGACTAGTTGTGTTCATCCAAGCTATTTGTGAATGCTTGGATTTGTTGTGTACATCCATTGCATATGTGTTTGCTTGGATTTGTGTTGTGTAGATCCAAGCTACATGTGTGTACTTGGATATGTTTAGTTGAGTTGTAATAGATTGTGTAGTAGTTCTCACTAAACTATAAAGTGATGTGGTTGTGTCTTGTGAGTTCTCACTAAACTTGAAAGTGATTAGTAGTTGTGTTGTGTGAAGTTCTCACTTAGCTTCAAAGTGAAGAGTCGTGAAGATTGGTTCTAGCTTTGGATTAGAACTCGACATCTAGCCTTGTGTCGTTAAATTGTGAAGTAGGCAACGTTCTGTAGATTGGTCCTAGCTAAAGATTAGGTCTCGACATTTAGCTTAGTGTCGGAAAATAATGTAAGCGACGATGTAAGGCTTTCTCCACCAAGAAGGGAGCTTGTGGATATAGTGGAAATCTCGAGTAGGTGTACTCGAAGAGTGGAGTAGAAACGAGGATAGAGCCTCGTTGTCGAACCACTATAAATCTTGGTGTCTTGTCATTAGGTTGTCTCTTTCCTTACTCTTTACTTATTTCATTATCATTATACTTACCTATTATCATTGCTAATGCATTTGAATTGAATCTAATCATTATGCAACTTAGCTTCAAGTAAAAGATAGTTTTGATACAAACCTAATTGAAAGTAATTTTAATTAGGTGACTAATCGAAGAGAAACTATTCAACCCCCCCCCCTCTAGTTTCTACAATTGGTATCAGAGTGATGGTCACTCAAGATCTTTGAAGTATATTATACTTTAAAACTTGGATCGATCCATTGTCTCCTCAAATTAGAAGGTCAAGTTCTAACACCCCTAATTTACATTGCGCAGCGGAAATACACAATTGGGTGCTAGACACAAGCATCATCACACAAGGTATATTGAACGACTCAAAATAGAGACGTTTACACATAATTATAAACATGATTTTCATAAATGGTCTAAAACATAGATTTAACCCAAATTGTACTAACACGATACCAGAGTAAAGCATTTTGTCCCCATGGATCTCGACCAACAACCAACAAGTTTAGTACAGTACATCAACATAAAGTAAATTGTTCAACATTAAAAGGTAGAAAACGGTTTAGACCAACATTCTTCCAAAAGTCAAGCCACAACCTCCACAGCAAAGCTCCATGCTCCATCACTTCGTATTACCTGAAATACATGCATAAAACGAGTCAACAATAATGTTGAGCGAGACTATAGGTTTATCAATCACATTTGAACACAAGAAGAAAATTAGTCATAATCATTTATAGAATTGTCGTACACACAATCTATATTCAAGGCAGTAATAATAATGATATTATTAAACAAACATTGTATTTAAGCTCATGACACCGACCCCTTAACCAAATAGTCACCCACGCCAAATGCCGGCATGACTAGAATAAAACCATTGCCCCTCTAGGGTATCAGTTGCTAGAATACCACAATCTTATTCACGTAAAATTATCCTTCCCAGCGGGTTACTCAACGTAATGCCCTGGTCTCAGATAGGGTGGTCAACCCAATAGTACTACCATTAGAATAAGCGGCTATTCCCGACTCACAACATCAAGTCAGAAGATAGTTAACGGCTCATGAATTTAGGGTCTTTAGCAACAAGTTACTCAATACAATGAAATCAACTTTAGGCAACATTCGGGTCTAACAATTACTCATGAATTGTGTTCATTTATTTTCAAATAGCAAGTATCCCCCTCGCGGGTATTAAAATCATTAAAACAATTAGAAAGCGAGGCTATAGACTCACCTTAGTATAAGAGATCTAGCGAGATGATCGTCGACGATAATGGATGCATTTCAAACACGAGAACCGCTACCTATCAAATAAGGCGCGTTCGTTAATAATGACTCGAGAAATAAATCATACATAATAACATCAAACTCAAACTCATAAAGTCACGATAAACTCGAGAGAAAACGATATAAATAACTTCATTATACTTTACTACACTTTTACTTAACCATTTTATACTTTTTACAAAGTCCGCCGGTACATACTACGTGTACTAGCTTATTTACCCCTTTTAAACTCGTCAACCGTTTATGAAACGACTCGATAAACTAACTTCTATATATAGAAAGTCATCTTACAAGTTTATCAAATGAAATTACTTCTAAAGTACTTTACCCGACTCATTTTCAAACTACAAAATCCGGACAGATTTACGTTAATTTTTCATACAACCGTTTTAACTTATTTAAACGACTCCGTTTACAAAACCGACACTCGGGTTTTAAAGTAAACTCAACCTAATAAGTAAAAACCTCATTATCAGTAGGTTAAATTTTTCAAAACATCCATTTAGAGTCCCTGAGATTCGATCCAAATATCGACAACAACTATTTGTAGTGCCGATACTCGTCTCCCGGTACACGATCATTCAAAACATCATAACTTCGCGCTCGTTTTGAGCTAGAAGCTCTACCTTATATCAAATCGAAGCTAAGAAAATTATCTACAACCCTAGGCTATAAGTTAAGCCATTTTCAAAACATAAAAATTCGGATTTTACCTTTTACTTACTGTTATAAAATGACTACTCAAAACTTGTACAAAATTAACTTTTTGATAAAAACCAACCATGGAAATGATCATTACTATACCCTAATATCATCATACATTAACCATAACATCAAAATAATAATCAAAATAAAAATAATAAGATCAAAATGAATTTTCTAACAAGATTTTTAGCACAAACCACCATGGATCATCATGATAATGCCATGCATGATCATATCTCCTACCTACCAACATCAAGAAAAAAAAAGTTGCTTGCATGTAAGAAATTCTTACACCAATGTGATCCTTGATCAAAACTAAGGTTGGGTCTATTGTTAGTTTAGCTTGATTCAACCTAAAAATCAAGAAAATTTGAAGTTTGATTGTGTTTGGTGATGGTGGTGGTGTTTCGGCAATTCAAGAGAGAGAGAGTGGAAGTGAAAAATTTTTAAATGAAAAATATGTGTGTGTGTGTTAGTTTGATGTTTATATATAGTGGGGCAGGGACTTAGTTGCAATTTAGTGAAAGTTGTGGCTAGAAATGTAAATAGTTAGCTAAAAAGCAGGAATAATTATTAGTCAATTTTCAAAATATTTACGGGGCTCGGGTTTCATAAAGATACTTTTAAAAATTTAAAACGTACCTCAAAAATAATAATATCGACTCTCGACTCGACTTAACACGCCATTTAAAATAAAAACCTCAAAAATAATAAAAATTCAACAACCGATAATAAAACGTAAAATATTTGGCATCCATCTACATCACGCTTGCTAATACTCCTTATACTTAATAAATATTAAATATAGACCTTCCAACATCGATTTAAACTTAAACCTCCAAAAATAAATATCGTTCAAACTCATCCAAAAATTTCAAAAATAATCGTAAAATAAGATTAAATAATGACCTCGATTTTGGGTTGTCACATCCCCCCCTTCTTAAAAGAAGCGACGTTCGCGACGCTTAATCCTTCCTAAACAAATGAGGATACTTGTCCTTAAATAAATCCTCACGTTCCCACGTAAACTCTGGCCCACGTCTAGAGTTCCATCTCACCTTCACAATCGGAATTCTACTATGTTTCAACTTCTTAACTTCCCTATCCATTATCTCTACAGGTTCCTCTATAAAATGCAACTTATCATCAAGTTGAATCTCCTCTAATGGAATCACCACATCCCTTTCAGCTAAACACTTCTTCAAATTAGACACATGAAAAGTATTATGAGTAGCCTTAAGCTCATCAGGCAATTCTAACTTATAAGCCACCAATCCAATCCTTTGGATAATCTTAAATGGTCCAATAAATCTCGGGCTCAACTTTCCTCTCTTTCCAAAACGTATTACTCCTTTCCATGGAGATACTTTCAACATAACCATGTCTCCTACTTCAAACTCCAACGGTTTCCTTCTGTTATCAGCATAACTCTTTTGTCTACTTCTGGCAGATAACAAACGCTTCTTAATTTGCACAATCTTTTCAGTCGTCTCAAATATCCTTTCAGGCCCAGTCAATTGACTTTCTCCTACCTCACTCCAACACACTGGAGATCTACACTTACGTCCATACAAAGCTTCAAAGGGAGCGGCTTTAATACTATAATGATAACTATTATTGTACGAAAATTCAACCAATTGCAAATGCTTATCCCAACCATTTCCAAAATCAATCACACATGCACGAAGCATATCCTCTAACGTTTGAATCGTTCTTTCACTTTGTCCATCAGTTTCCGGATGATATGTTGTACTCAAACATAACTCCGTTCCCATCGCTTTCTGTAAAGACTTCCAAAATTCTGAAGTAAACCTACTATCACGATCAGAAATTATCGACAAAGGCACACCATGTCGACAAACAATCTCCTTCACATACACTGTTGTTAACCTCTCCATACTATCTGTCTTCTTCATCGGTAAAAAGTGAGCAGAATTAGTCAATCTATCTACAATCACCCATATCATATCACAACCACTTGCAGTCCTTGGCAAACCTGTCACAAAATCCATTGTAATCTTCTCCCATTTCCACTCAGGAATCTCAGGTTGCACTAATAATCCGGACGGTTTCTTATGTTCATCCTTCACCTTTGCACAAGTTAAACACTTATTAACATATTGTGCTATATCTGCCTTCATATTCGGCCACCAATAAACTTTCTTAAGATCTTGATACATCTTGTCCGATCCAGGATGTATTGAATATTTCGACTTATGAGATTCATTCATCACCAAATCTCGCACCCCTAACGAATCTTTCTCAGACGGACACAACGGTAACCAAATCCTATTCTTAAAATACCTCAATCCATTCGACCTTACTTCAAACAATGGTTTCAACATTCTACCCAAATTTCTTGCCTCAATGATTGTTGTAAAATTACACTTGTTTAGGAAAACAAGGTAAAAGTGGTAAGTATTAAGTGTACGTTTAGGAAAACGTAAACACTTATGACCCTTAATGGGGATCGTTCTCTCGAGGAGGCACGTGTGTTGTGTAATGAATTGATTTGATTGATTTGTTTTTGATTATTAACAAGAAGAGAAAATGACGAAGACGAAAAAATAAAAATTTAACAAAAACTACTACTAGAAAGTTAAGACGTAGAAACGTAAAAAAACACAAAAATTAAAAATTTTAACCTAAAAATTCCTAAAAATTACTAAAAATCCACAATAAAATTCTAAGAGTTTACAAAAAATCCAAACTTGCTAAAACCTTTTAATTAATTTAATAATGACTTTTTAATGCTAATTAAAGCCCTAAAAATCACTTTTAAATATTAAAAAGCCCTAAACAAGATTTAATAGTTTGCAAACCTCAAAAATGACCTAATTAAGCTAAAAGCTATTTTTAAAAATTTTAAAACCAAATTAAACTATTTTTAAACACTTAAAAACTATTAAAATCTATTAAATCTTAAATTAATTCTAAAAATTAAATGAAAAGCCTAAAAATTAATTGGAAAGTGAAAAAGTTCCTAATTTAATGTCCTTAACCTAGGAAAAATGAAAAAAGTAGAAAAAACAAACTTTGAATTTTAACTAATAAAATAATATTAAAATATTATAAAAAATAAAAAGTTTAAAAATAAATTCTAAAAAATTCTCAAAAATCCTAAATATTCTAACTAAGAAGAAAATGCAAATTAAAGTTCCTAAAACCTTTTAATTAATTTTATATTAATTTTTAAAATTGTCTAAAAACCCTAAAATCAAATAAAATTAAAAATAAGACTTTTTGAAAACTTTTTGATATGTAAACCTCAAAAATGTAAATTAAAACCTAAAAACTATTTTTCCTAAAATTAAGGTCATTTTTTACTATTTTTAATACACTTTCTAAAATTAAATCTAAAAATAATCCTAATAAATAATTAAATAAAGAGAAAAATAATATTTTTAAACAGAAAAGTCTGAAAACTAGATAAGATCCTAGGAAAACTAAAAGAAAGCAAAAACACTTATCCAATAAGCCAGAATAAGCTTAAATGGTCACGTATTATTTATATAAGCACAAAACAAAAAGGGGTTAAGTAAATAATGAAATGAAACTCTAACGTAAAAAGCTATCTAGATCACTGGTAAACACGTATACTCCCCCAACGAGGGGTCCCGTGTTCGAGTCCAGGCGGGGTATGCTTTTTGCAAAAAATTTCTTTTTTTTTTCTTTTAAAAACTCAAACAGTAACCTTTGTAAAGCTCTAAAACAAAAACACAATCCAATTTTACCAAGAATTAAGCTATATGAATCAAAAAACGTGCCCAGTTCTATCTGTTGACTGAAGAACACAAGTGAACTTTTCACTTGTGTAAAAATTTGACCAAGAGGGTTTGGTTGGTGTTCTTTGTTGTGTAATTGTTGGAAACAAGGGCACCCTTGTACTCTTTGGAGTACAAGGAGTCAAGCACAAGCAGAAAACAAGCAGTTCACTTACACAAAATCACACAAACAAAGCAAAATCAGGTTGCTGGCACAAGTTTATGGGTCTATGGGTGTTTGATGCTTCCTACAAGCTCAAAACTGAACTTCAAACTCCCAAATTTTGCATACAATTACACCAGCTAGCAAACAAACTAACACCAATCCTATAACTACCTATAATCTAACAACCTTCCAATTTTAAAGCACAATTTCACCAAGAATAAGCATCAAAAGGTAGTTTACTGATTTTTTTTCACTTGAACCAATTTTTAAGCATGCATTGTGTGCAAATCAAGTCCAAATTGTGAACTAAACTAACAAATAGCCTAATGCTACCCTAGGGAATATATCTAACACGTTTTAATGCACAATCTAATTCAACTAGCCCCTATTAAACCTTGATCCAAACACTCTTTAAAAACTGATAAGCACAATTTTTACAAAGCATATCAAACCAAATCAACTCCAAACTGACTAGGAACACTTGAAACATGCATATTAATCCTAAACAAGCAATATCCAACACTCCAAACAACAAATTTCCAGCTTTCATGTAAAATCATACAAAATCATATAATTTTCAGAAACTGAAAATGGAAAAGGATTTTACCTTGAGGGACTTACATCCAAGTCCCTCAGTGGTTGATAAACCACCTCCAATCAGGCTGGGGCCTGAGCTGGACCTTTAACAGCAACACACAACAATTAAACCTGCTGAGAGAAAATCAAACACAAGAACAATAGAACACTTTTCTGATTTTCTGAAAACTTCTTAAACCTTTTCAAAAACTTTCCAAGTATTTTTCTTTCAAAATACTTCAATCCAAATAACTTATATTCCCTGAAAAATCAAACCTTTAAACAATCTTTCCAAAAATCTACTAATTTTCAGAAACCTATGAAACTTACTTTTGAAAACTCAAACACAAAAGTGTTTACACAATGATATTGGAACTCAGCTTAGCAATTCAAACACACACCAACTTTTTAAAAACAGTAAAAGGAATTACACTTGTATTTTAAACAAACACCAACTTTAATATTTATAAAAAAGGAATTACAAATGTGAATTGCTAAAAACTGGAACAACTAAATGAGACACATGTCGTCTCATTTTATACATGCTGATAGAAGGTCCTAGAATACATAATAAAATAATCAAAAGAGAAACCCTAATACAATGGAAATCCGAAAATGCCCTTTGAAGTCTTCTTGATTCTTGGTCAATTGGAACCCATGTGATGTGCCAGCTTGGAGATTTGATCAAAGACGTCCAAAATGCCTTGGGGACCAAGGAGAGTGATCCTGGATGTTGGTTTGGTCGGGCATTGGGTTTGGGTGAATGGGACGTGAGCATGGGAGGGGTCCACTTTCACATGGGGTTGTCTAGGGTCACGGTTTGGGTGTGGGATGGGGTGAGAGTGACCTCAATTAAGGATCTGG
This sequence comes from Glebionis coronaria, assembly GCA_025667525.1. Lineage (NCBI taxonomy): Eukaryota > Viridiplantae > Streptophyta > Magnoliopsida > Asterales > Asteraceae > Glebionis > Glebionis coronaria. The sequence continues at coordinate 15,631,429 of CM046875.1, forward strand.
ACAATATAGGGGAAAAACCCTTTGGTTTGGGTGTAATTGGGTCTGGGTAGGATTAGGGTTTAAGTGGGGGATTAAGGGGGGTTTAATCCAGTTTGGGTAAAGAAAGATTTAAAAAGGGTGTTTTGGTGGGAAGTGGGGTGGGTTTGACTGGGGTTTGACCCTGGTTATTTAATTAAAACCGGTTTTGGGTATTGGACTGGGTGGTGGGTACGGGTTGGGTATGGGTAAATGGGTTATGGGTGGGTTGTGATGAGGTGGCAAATTGTGACTGGATGAGGAGGTTTTGCTGTTTGGCAGGATAGGTCCCCAAGCATTCTTGTTCTTTCCACTTTGTAATAAATCTGCTATCAACTCCTTTTCTTTCTTTAACAACTTTGGACAAGTTGTCATTATTGGCACAAAAACTTCCAAAATTTTATCCAAGGGCCTTTAATGTATATATTGGATTCTTCAAGGCTGATCTTGTAAAATCTTCAAACAATAAGGACCATACTTGTACATTTGACATTTGGAGGGTCAATTGTGACAAGTTCTTCAAAGATGAGGGACTAAAGTTGCTAATCTTCAATTCTTTAAGGGTCATTTTGCAAAATTCTAAACTTGGGCCCGGTTCATTGTGCGGCTTCGTTTCCCGTGTTCGTTTTTGATTGATTCTTGTGATCTTTTGCCAATTCTTCAATATCCGTACCTAAAAATACACAAGTAACAAACACAAGCATATATTTGGCATATTTGATGATATTTAATTGATTTTAAGCCCGATTTGGACGATGAGACCATGTATAAAAGCAGTCTCATCACTCCCCCATACTAAACCATTGCCGTGCCCTCACGCGATGCTAGAATAAAGTATCGTAGCATCTCCAAAATTCATTTTTATTCACTTCATTGAATGATAAACTAGCTACACTACTACTATTACTACTACTTGTGTTTTAGACATAATGTATGATTTTCATCGCAAAATGGGACGTTTAGGTTCATGGAACAAGAACACGTGAATGCTTCGTTAGAAATAATTTCATCGTCCTCGATTTTCACTCTAATTCCATGCTAAGCGTGCAATGAGATCATTGTCATTATAAGTTAGTAATGCTAACACTACTCATATGCCCTAATCACGTACTTATTCTCCCATTATTCCTAAGTTGTATCTCTTATATTTTATTATGTATTTAATGATCACGAGGATACATTGTTGACTTATGCGATGATAGAGATTTAGGTCTAAAAATAGAGTCCTAACGGTGTAACTAAGACCATCAAATCAAATAACCCCTCCTAATAGACAACGATGTCAAAAAATTAAGTTGACAAGAAGAATCGATAAACACGGTTTTATAACAGTTTTGAACATGAGACTTATTACCAAGACTTTTATACGCCCCCTAACGGAAGGACCTTATTATCTTTGGTTTACCTCCATCTTTTATTCAACTTCGCCATGAAGCTTTTATTATAACTTCGGTCTTGCCTTGCCTTTTATTATCCGCCTCATCGGTGGTTTTATTAGCCAAAGACGTATATCCTCACGCTAAAGCGAATTTTGGATCTTTAAAGCTTCGAAGATTAAGGCTTGATTCACTTTCAATTTTTGCATAGATTTTAGGCCTTGTGGGGCTTCAAATTGTTTGCTTGATTTAGGTGAGCACTTGAAATCTTATTATTGGGTGAAGCTTTCGATTATTGGGGTGCCAATACTTCAAAACCGTGACGCTGGCGATACCTTAATGTCTCCCCAATTTAATTACACGGAAGCTACTAGAAAAGACTAGAAACCCAACAATCCTAACTAAACCGCTAAGTCAATATTTATTAAGCAAAAAATATTTACAAGCGAAGGGAGAATAAGCAAATAACGAGAACACATGAGTTTTTGAAAGAATACGAGTACTCTACGTTTAGCATAGTAACTTATAATTAACTCTATCATTTCTCGTCCTCATTTAAGAGACTTAGCCTAATGTGTAGTTAAGGAATCAAAGCTAAGTGCTCAACACACACGGTCGAGTCAAAAATTACTCTTATTCTCGCCATCGGAAAATCTACATTCGTGTCTTCAAACACTTATAAAACATGAGAAAAATTTTAAAATTTGGCCATTTTTAGCCTTATTTTGCAACGAAACGATAAACTTTGGAAAGCGTGAAGGTTTGGCAAGGCAAGTATCTATTCACCCCCATACTAAAGTTAAACATTGTCCTCAATGTTTCGAGTCTAGGGGTGCAAACACCCCCATACTAGAGACGTAGTCGAATGCCTAATCTAGCATGGAAAGGGTGTAACCAATAAGTAATAGCCGTTTATGAAGTGTGCTAAAAACCTAAGGTTAGAACATAAAAGGACATATCATTTGGATATTGGGAAAGGCCTCCAAAGCAAACGATCGAGTGCTCCCATAAAACGAACACGAGAGGCTCCAATCGTGAAGATCATGATCTAAAAACCACAATGCACAAACAACCACGAAACAAAGGTTGGAAGGGCACAAATCCCCTCACATTAAACTACATTAGAAAGCAATAATATGTACATGGATAAGCATGGGTCTCCCCCACGAGGCACCTTGTTTTTGATAACCGAGTCAAAAGATTGACTCGAATCCCCATAAATGTGATCATTTAGGGATAATCATGGTATGGTCAATTTTTGGTGGGGCTTACATGATAAACAAGGCCCAAAAGCACGTGGAGTACTTTAAAAACCCGATAAACGTATACCGGGGTCAAAGATAGCGTCTTCGTTTTCGGATGAAAGACGAAATAACGCCACTTCAACACAAACCCCAATGGGGTAGAAGAAAATAGGAGAGAAGAAATAGAAGGGTGGGACAATGGGTAAGTCATAGAAACATTGAGCTACTCGAGGTAGACTCGCACCAATCAAATGAAAAGATTTTCCATTTATTGCATCGGTGGAAGACCGAGATTTCCCTATATAAGCAATTCCAGGATCAAATATCTCGTCCTCGGTGGAGAAAGGGAAGGGAACATAAGGGGCTTCCCCCACACTAAGTCCACACAAAGCATCGTCAAAAGGAGAAGACGAGCTTGTAGTACTCAATACACGCGGTGATGACGGAGTTAGAATTGTAGAAAAATCTTTTAAATTCAATTCAAAATCTTTTCCTTTTTCATCTTTTACACCCGATTTAATTATGTCAAAATATTTGGTGTATCTAAAGCAATGTTAGTCACACTAAAAATTCCCACATTTTGAAATCTTTTTGGTTTAGGTGGTGGTAAGTTTTCAAATCTTTTGTCAACAAAGAAAACCTCCCCATCGGGATCAACGTATTCATCATCCGAAGAATCACTCGAGATTGGAAATGTAGGCTTAACACTCTTAACCTCCACCGGCGGAGGGGACGGAACTTCATTTTTCTCAACAACTCCTAAAACTCTATTGGAAATCTTTTTGCAAATGCTTTTGGTGGAATTGACATTATACAAAGATGTGATCGAGTACACATGAGAAAGAGTGGAGTTTTGGGTTGCATTAATGACGAGTTTTTCCTCATTGAAACGAAGAGTGATTTTTCTTACATGCACATCGATGAGTGCTCTCGAGGTATCCAAAAAAGATCGACCTAAAATTAACGGAACTTTAGGATCGATGGGAATATCAACAACAATAAAGTCTACAGGATAGTAGAACTTTCCAACTTTCACAAAGACGTCCTCGGCAACTCCACAAGCTAGAATCGTAGAATGATCGGCCATTTCGATTGACATTCTTGAAGGAGTGAGATTTGGAAGATTAAGCGATTTAAAAATCTCAAGAGGCATCAAATTAATACTAGCACCAAGATCGGCCAAGGCGTAGCATTCTTCCATGTCTTGGATAGCACATGGGATTAAAAACTTTCCAGGATCACCGACTTTTTGAGGTATGCGGCTTAGAAAAACCGAAGAACAACTAGACGATTTTTGCAATTTCTCTTTGTTATTCAACATACTTTTGAAGTTCGCGGCAAATCGAGGCATCATGACTAAGGCGTCGGCAAAACTTATATTGAAATGCAAGTCACGAAACATTTTCATAAAGAGTTCAAATTGATAATTATTTCGTTCTTGTGCCTTTTCCTTGTCTCGTCTTGAAGGGTAGGGTAAAGGTGGTGTGGGTTGGGGCAAGGTAGGCATAGGCAAAGGCCTTGGAATCTCAGGTTCCATGATTGGTATTGGTTCAACCGTAGGTGTGGTTTGAGCGGTACTTTGTGGGCTTGTAATTTGCTCCTTTTCTACCACAACCTAGGTTCTTTCTCTTTTTCCTTCTCCATAGAAGTACTTGGACGAGAAGTGGGTTCTTTGAAAGTTTTACCACTACGAGTAGTAATAACCTTCAATTCTCCTTTCGGGTTTACGATGGTATCACTAGGAAGACCACCCGAAGAAGAGGGCTTACACATGATAGCTTCAAACATTTTAGCCATTCGGTCTTCAAATTTAGATTGCCTAGCATCCGCTTTTAACAACTCTTGCTTAATCTCATGTTGTCCTTGCTCCATTTTTTGTTGATTTTGTTGGAGTCGTGTGACATTTCCTTCCATTTTATTAGCATGAGTTTTAAGTTCATTAGCAAGTTCGTTTTTAAGCTCGTTTTTCAACTCGGACCTTAAGCTAACCATCTCACGTTGCATATTGTCAAACTTAGCATCATTAGCCTTAGCATAATTCAAAAATTCTCCTTGAAGATTTTTGGTGTGATCGTTTTGAAAACCTTGGGCATTGTTTTGAAAATCACGGTTTTGGTTTTGATTAGAAATTTGCCCATTTCCACTTTGATAATTACCTTTGTTATAATTCCTTTGATTTCCTTGGTAATTTCCACCTTGGTTGTTGTTGCGATAGTTATTAGCATTTTGATTTGGCGGAGTTTGATTTTGGCGGGAACCTTGACCGATTTGGTTATAAGTTCCCGTGGCTACAAAAGCATTCGAAGTGTTACCATCCGCGGTAATGCACTCGGAAAGATCATGAGCTCCACCACAAGACAAACAACTCTTAGAAACCGCTTTAACCGAAGCGGAATTTGAAGCTTCTTGATTTTTCCAATGGTTCATAAGGTTAGCAAATCTATCAAAAAATCGGTTTTCTTCATTTGCTTCATCATGTAATGCATTGATACTACGAGACGATGATGACGAGCCCAATTTGGCAACACTCGGTGTGTGACGAGGGCTATAAACCTTAGACCTATTCTCAATTATGACCAAAGCTTCTTCAACCGTTTTACACACAAAATTACCACCCGCGGCGGCATTTAAATAATCTCTTTCATGATTGTTAAGTCCATTGTAAAACGTGTCGATTTGGTGTAAGTCGGAAAAACCGTGATGAGGGCATTCATGTAACATCTCCTTAAACCTATTCCAAGCCGTAGAAAAACTTTCATTTGATTCTTGTGAAAACTTAGAAATCTCATTTTTCAAATGCGTAGTCTTAGAGGGCGGAAAAAATTGGTTCACAAACTTTGAAACGAGATCCTTCCACGTCAATATAGAATTGGGTGGCTCTTTCTCTAACCAAATTTTAGCGGGCCCCGCTAAGGAATACGGAAAAAGCATCATCTTAATCGAGTCATTCGAGACATCCTTAAATTTGCACGTGGCGGTAAGACGATTAAATTGGCGGATATGGTTGTGGGGATTGTCCTTCTCATCACCACGGAATTTGTTGTTTTGGATCATCGACAACAAACCCGTTTTCACCTCAAAATTCTCCGCAAGGATAGCGGGAATCACAATAGCTTCTCCATAACCCTCGGTGGGTGCTTGAAGTAACTCCATCATAGTTCGATTAGCCATGGTTGGTTCTTCTCGTACAATGGGTTCGTCAATAGGGGACTCCTCACTAGAATGAGTTGGAGTGGGAGTTTTGTTCTTTCGTTTACGTGCACGTTTTGCTTGATTACGAGTGAGCATAAACGTCACGTACAACGTGGAGACGAGCAAAGAAGATTCTTTTTGGTATTTTGTGTTTTTCAATTTTTTTGTGGTTTTTGATTGTATTAACCTTTTTTGGAAATTGGTGAAATGTATTAAGTAGACAAAAAGTCCACAAATCTCCTCCTTAATCAAATCTCTTGATTAAAAAGGCCTCAAGGAATGAAAACGATCACGTGGAGTGAACGCCTTCGATGACTTTAGAACGATGGTGGAACACCAAATCGTTCAAGAGGGTTTAATCAAATAGAAACCAAGAAAATATATATGATATGTAATAATACTTTGGGCGGCAAAACCCTCGATTCACTCTCAAAATCAAATACGCACAAGCAAGCGGAGGAAACGAGGCGGCGCGAAGCACTTAAGAGCCTTGTTCCTTTAGGTCGTGAAATACAACCGCCTTATACCCACCTTATAGTTTGTATTATCAAAATCAAGCTTCACGAAAGTATTTATCTATTTTTTCCTTTTTCTTTGGTTTGAGATTCGAATACAATGATCGAGTGATGAAATCCCGAATCAAGGTTGTGATTGCTCACGTATTTGGAGTACTTGTGTATTTATTGTTCTACGTATACAATATATTAATAATATTCACACAAAAATCGAAAAACGATAATACGTATTAGTAGAGTGCTACTAATACAATTACTATTATGGCAAATATAAAAAAACAACAATTGTTCAACCAAAACACAACACGCCTCCCCGGCAGCGGCGCCAAAATTGATGGTTGTAAAATTACACTTGTTTAGGAAAACAAGGTAAAAGTGGTAAGTATTAAGTGTACGTTTAGGAAAACGTAAACACTTATGACCCTTAATGGGGATCGTTCTCTCGAGGAGGCACGTGTGTTGTGTAATGAATTGATTTGATTGATTTGTTTTTGATTATTAACAAGAAGAGAAAATGACGAAGACGAAAAAATAAAAATTTAACAAAAACTACTACTAGAAAGTTAAGACGTAGAAACGTAAAAAAACACAAAATTTAAAAATTTTAACCTAAAAAAAATTACTAAAAATCCACAATAAAATTCTAAGAGTTTACAAAAAATCCAAACTTGCTAAAACCTTTTAATTAATTTAATAATGACTTTTTAATGCTAATTAAAGCCCTAAAAATCACTTTTAAATATTAAAAAGCCCTAAACAAGATTTAATAGTTTGTAAACCTCAAAAATGACCTAATTAAGCTAAAAACTATTTTTAAAAATTTTAAAACCAAATTAAACTATTTTTAAACACTTAAAAACTATTAAAATCTATTAAATCTTCAAAATTAATTCTAAAAATTAAATGAAAAGCCTAAAAATTAATTGGAAAGTGAAAAAGTTCCTAATTTAATGTCCTTAACCTAGGAAAAATGAAAAAAGTAGAAAAAACAAACTTTGAATTTTAACTAATAAAATAATATTAAAATATTATAAAAATAAAAAGTTTAAAAATAAATTCTAAAAAATTCTCAAAAATCCTAAATATTCTAACTAAGAAGAAAATGCAAATTAAAGTTCCTAAAACCTTTTAATTAATTTTATATTAATTTTTAAATTTGTCTAAAAACCCTAAAATCAAATAAAATTAAAAATAAGACTTTTTGAAAACTTTTTGATATGTAAACCTCAAAAATGTAAATTAAAACCTAAAAACTATTTTTCCTAAAATTAAGGTCACTTTTTACTATTTTTAATACACTTTCTAAAATTAAATCTAAAAATAATCCTAATAAATAATTAAATAAAGAGAAAAATAATATTTTTAAACAGAAAAGTCTGAGAACTAGATAAGATCCTAGGAAAACTAAAAGGAAGCAAAAACACTTATCCAATAAGCCAGAATAAGCTTAAATGGTCACGACTTATTTATATAAGCACAATACAAAAAGGGGTTAAGTAAATAATGAAATGAAACTCTAACGTAAAAAGCTATCTAGATCACTGGTAAACACGTATACTCCCCCAACGAGGGGTCCCGTGTTCGAGTCCAGGCGGGGTATGCTTTTTGCAAAAAAATTCTTTTTTTTTCTTTTAAAAACTCAAATAGTAACCTTTGTAAAGCTCTAAAACAAAAACACAATCCAATTTTACCAAGAATTAAGCTATATGAATCAAAAAAACGTGCCCAGTTCTATCTGTTGACTGAAGAACACAAGTGAACTTTTCACCTGTGTAAAAATTTGACCAAGAGGGCTTGGTTGGTGTTCTTTGTTGTGTAATTGTTGGAAACAAGGGCACCCTTGTACTCTTTGGAGTACAAGGAGTCAAGCACAAGCAGAAAACAAGCAGTTCATTTACACAAAATCACACAAACAAAGCAAAATCAGGTTGCTGGCACAAGTTTATGGGTCTGTGGGTGTTTGATGCTTCCTACAAGCTCAAAACTGAACTTCAAACTCCCAAATTTTGCATACAATTACACCAGCTAGCAAACAAACTAACACCAATCCTATAACTACCTATAATCTAACAACCTTCCAATTTTAAAGCACAATTTCACCAAGAATAAGCATCAAAAGGTAGTTTACTGTTTTTTTTTTCACTTGAACCAATTTTTAAGCATGCATTGTGTGCAAATCAAGTCCAAATTGTGAACTAAACTAACAAATAACCTAATGCTACCCTAGGGAATATATCTAACACGTTTTAATGCACAATCTAATTCAACTAGCCCCTATTAAACCTTGATCCAAACACTCCTTAAAACTGATAAGCACAATTTTTACAAAGCATATCAAACCAAATCAACTCCAAACTGACTAGGAACACTTGAAACATGCAAATTAATCCTAAACAAGCAATATCCAACACTCCAAACAAAAAATTTCCAGCTTTCATGTAAAATCATACAAAATCATATAATTTTCAGAAACTGAAAATGGAAAAGGATTTTACCTTGAGGGACTTACATCCAAGTCCCTCAGTGGTTGATAAACCACCTCCAATCAGGCTGGGGCGTGAGCTGGACCTTTAACAGCAACAAACAACAATTAAACCTGCTGAGAGAAAATCAAACACAAGAACAATACAACACTTTTCTGATTTTCTGAAAACTTCTTAAACCTTTTCAAAAACTTTCCAAGTATTTTTCTTTCAAAATACTTCAATCCAAATAACTTATATTCCCTGAAAAATCAAACCTTTAAACAATCTTGTTAGCCCTATATTTTATATAGTCTAACAAGAATGTAATAGGTCATCTCAGTCGTTAAATGGTCTTGTATTGTAATAGGTTAGTCGGGAAAACCGGGCTTGGACTTTAAGCTAATATTGTATAAGTTAGGGGCGTAAGCCCAAAACAAAGCCAAGCCCGGCCCAAGATGAAGCCCACAAAGGCCTTAGAGCCGTGGGGTATATAACCCTCTTTCACATGTGAAAGAGGGTGTTGGTTCATTTTACTTTCTCTCTCTAGTAAACATAAACCTTCCAAATCTCTCTTGTTTCTCTCTCTACTTTTCTTCTCTTTCTCTCTCTAAATATCTCTTCTAAATCTTGTGTTATGGATTGAATGGGAACAACATTTGGTATCAAGAGCCTATAGTGGATAGGTGATTGAAGATTCGTGTGGTGTGTTCTTGATTTTTCGTGATCATTTTGATCTTTATATCACGTCCAAAATTTTTCTTGTGTTTTTTATGGTTTTTTCTCGATACAAATCTTCTACATAGTTGTGGTAGAGATTTGGTATATTTACTTTGGCTAAAACCACAAACATTTTGGGTGTTTTGATCATTTTTTGGCTTAAAATCACGAATTGGTTGAGTTTTGTCCGAGAAAAGTGGAAATTATTCCGATCAGGTCATCGGAAAAGGGTTTATATGACATTCCGATCAGTGTCATCGGAATAGGGTTTAGGTATTCCGATTGGTCATTCCGATTTGACATTCCGATTGGTCATTCCGATTTGACATTCCGATTGGGTATTCCGCTTTGACATTCCGATTGGTCATTCCGATTTGACATTCCGATTGGGTATTCCGATTTGACATTCCGATTGGTCATTCCGATTTGACATTCCGATTGGGTATTCCGATTTGACATTCCGATTTGACATTCCGATTGGGTATTCCGATTTGACATTCCGATTGGGTATTCCGATTTGACATTCCGATTGGTTATTCCGATGGACATTCCGATGGATATTTTGTTTGAGTACTTAGCCACTATCTAGACTAGTTTAGGAACATCGTTTACACGAAGATTAAAAAAAAAATAAAAAAAAACAGAGTTTTTTGGCGGGAAAACTCAAGAAAATTTTATTTTTTCCTATATCATTTTTAGGCCATTTAAGCTTCAATTTCAAATTTTGGCGATGCGAAAAAATTTTCGACCAAAAATTCGAATTTTCGGACCAAAATTCAAATTTTTAGGCCATTTTAGGTTTTATTTTTTGTCAAAATTTTTCATTTTTCAAATTTTTTCCCTACTAGTTTTTGGCTATTTCTAACTCGATTTCAAAATTTGGTGATTCAAAATTTTTTCGGCTTACCGTTTTGTCGGACTGAGGAATTTATTGTCGGACTGAGAAAAAATCAGATTTTTCGGAATTTCAACCACAATCAAATCACAACACATCCACTAAGATCCGTAATCCATACACATCATATCCTCTTCGAGACATCCGTTCAATGGACATCTTCGTGGATTCAACACCAACAACGTCCATGACTGAGATGAATAAAGAGAAGATGCAGAATCCAGAGGTTAAGACAAATACTGAGACTCATATCAGTAAACCTTCTAACAAGGATTCTTCCACCAACACCTTTCATGCAATCAAATACAAGATGTCGAAAGAAAAACAAAGATGCATGGAACACATAAAGTTGCTTCAGTCACACCTTCAGGTTCTTTCAAGAGAAGACCTAAAAGGCACTCGTCTTAAAATTGGATTCAAACGGGTATTCTTTCTACTATTTGGTCAAGATGTTGAGACATTCATCAGAATGATGCTACTTAATGTGGACCATCTTCAACAAGAACTTGACAGAGACGATTTTCACGAGAATATATCCATGGAGGTCCTTTTAGCTCTCAACAATCAGTTCCAGCAATTCATTGACTCAAGTGGCTTATCCAAAAACGATCGAGAGTTCACAAGCACATACTTTACCAAATATACTCTCGTAGATCTTCAAGCATTCAGAGAGACACTTCTTCAGCATATGAGCAATATAAAGAAGTCAATTGATGAAAGAACACGCCATCAAAGGCACTTACAAAGAAGGGTGAATCAAAGACTGATGCAGACGACAGAGAGCACTGTCGATATAGATCAAGCATTGGATGCTTCTTCGGTTGATACAGAGAGCAGCGGGACAGAATCAGAAATGCAGCATATCAGTACCAGCTCAGGGAATGATCAAACAACCAATGATGCGGATATCAGACCCATTTATGATGATCAGCCAATGGCTATGGTACATTTAAATGCTGAATACGATGTTCCTCAACATACTGAGCAATCTGAACCCATTCTTGACACGTATCTAGTGGAAAAGGTTGATAGTAATACCACACCTGATTCATCAGATACGGGTACTAATGGAGGAGATACTTCTCAGGATGTTAATTCGAAGATTCACGAGCTTGAAAGTCGGTTAGCTCAGAAGACTAAAGATTTTGAGGATGCCAAACTTGATTTTTCAAAGAAAAATAACAAATTTGAGGCTTACTTTGAAAAAATTGAAAAAGCAAATGTTGTTCTTGAACAAAAATTGGATCGTAAGATTCAAGATTTTAACATGGAAAAAGAACATTTTGTGAAACAAATAAATCTGTTAGAATCAAAGTTGGCTTCTCATAATCCAAGTCCTCCGCCTGCTTCATTAACTGAATTATCTGTGCAAACTATCGACACTGTAGAAAGTAATGATACGAATGCTGATAACGCCATATTTGATAATATGAACATTAAGTTAGAACAACGCGTTGCTCAATTACTTCTACAAAATGAGCAATTAAAGGCTCAGATTTAGGAAAAGGTTTTTGCACTGACAGCGGTGAAAAACGAATTAAGGAAGATAAAAGGAAATAGTGTGGATACTAAGTTACCAAAACAGTCAGTCTTGGGGAAACCTCCTTCTCAATCATCCAGAAATCGCTCAGTTGCTAGACAACCGAATGCGTTTAAATCTGAACGACTCAAAATGTCGAATCCGAGGTTTGCATCCCAAGTTGACGTGCGTAGCAAGTTGCCTAAACAAGTCACTCCACAATCTAGACCGACTTTAAGACAAACTGCTTCTGCAAAACCCGATCACATGAATGCTTCAAGCAACTTTAGATCTAGCTCCAAGAACATGCCTAGGGGTAGTTCAAATGACACGGGTCATAAAAGCTATCTAGAGGATGCTAAAAACAAGACACAAGCAAGAGATAGGACCAAACCACAACCTAGGAGCGTTGTTCACACATCTAGGAATTCTAGACCCCTCTATGATGTGCACAATTTTGCCAACCCTAGGAACTCTAGAGCCTTCTCAGATGCTAAGAACTTTGTTTGCACGAAATGTAACAAATGCGTGTTTAATGCCATTCATGATGATTGTATCACTAAAGTCGTGAACAAGGTGAACCAAAAAGCTAGAGCACCTCAGAGACGGAACCCTAAAGGAAATAGGTTTTCTCCAACTAAGTCTTCCGCTGTGCATGAGAAAACTATGTCTCCTCGACCTTGTCTTAGGTGGATACCAACGGGTAGAACCTTCAAAACAATAGGCCTTAGGTGGGTTCCTACTGGAAAGATATTTCCCTCTAGCTCGACAAAGGTTCAAGGTGAACCCCCACATGGCTCTCATCAAGATATCGCTAACCCACATGCAAGCATACAAACTACTGATGAAAGTGTAGGTAATAAAGTAAAGGTTCAACAAGAACACAAAGGTTTTCCATATTCATACCGCTCAACAAAAGACACTCTCAGAGTTTGGTTGCTGAAGAAGCAGATATCAGAGAAACAAGCGTCTCAGGGGCTTCTAAATTAAGCTTCTACAATGACTTACAGTCACATTTCAGGCTGTAACTCGAACGTCAAAGAAAGGGAACTTTATCTCTTCAACGATAAGTTACCCTCAAAACGAGAAATTAATATTTCTCGAACACGAGCTTCTCTTAAAACTATTCAAAAGTTTTTAGCTCGTGTACATGGCTTATAGTCAAATTACAGACTGTAACCCAGGCTCACAAGATAGGAAAGTTCATCCCGAGTATGACTTATCCTCAAAAAGAGAATTTCGATTTTTCTCGGACACGAGCTTACATTAAAACTATTCGAAAGTTTTAAGCTCGTGTAAATGACTTCTAGGCGCATCACAGCTTAGAACTCGGACCTCAACTAAGGAAAGTTTATCTCGGACGATAACTTATCCTTCACAACGGGAAATTTATTTTTCTCGGTCATGAGCTAGTCACAAAACAATCAAAGTTTTGAGCTCATGAAAAACGGACCCGAAAGGGGAGTGTACGTTTCAGTGCGCTTTCCCTAAGCAATAGAAGAGAAGTCTTCTATCCTGATTATTTTAAAACCGTTGAACATAATTTTTCAAGAATTTCTCAAAAGGTTTTTCTAAATCTTTCAAAATTGTGTGTTCAACACTCCCTTCCTCATAAGTGGTTTTTATATCTCAAAATTGTCATATGTTATTTTGATCAATTTTTGAGGGGGAGCGTTTTAAAATCAAGCCTTTTAATGTTGTTGGGTACATCTCTAAAATTGTCATATTTTATGTATCCAACACATTCCGAAAATGATATGAAATTTTCAAATGTAATATATTATATCGGAAAAGGCATCTCAACTCCGTACCTCAACATATTTTGTGGTGTCGTTTTTCTAAAATTTTGTCAAATTTTGTCTCAAGACACACATATATTGTTGAGGGGGAGCGTCCCGACTGAAAATGTTCCATGATTCATGCGTGCACACATGTTTCTCTCCCGTCGATTTTTCGGAAAATGTCATATTTTAATCAATTGGTATCTCTAATATTATATTTTTATATTAGAGATAGGGGGAGAAACTGTGATTAAAATGTAATATATCGCAACATGTGATCTTAAAGACTCAAGTGCAACTCTTTCCTTCACATGCCAAACTATTTCGTATATCGATGCATGTGTGTAGGGGGAGCTTTTCGAAAAGATAAAACTTTCAAAGTGTTAAAAGTTTTGATTTTTATCAAGCACTTTGAATGGTTTTCAATGGTTTTATGGTTACGATCTTTACCCAAAACAACCTACTATCCACGACTGAACGATGGAGTCAAAAGGTGGTTTAGGATAGGAAACTAAGTCCTATGATCCAACCAGAACCGGAGGGATCTACCCAAGGACATTCCATAGCTAGAAATAGTTGTCCTTAGGAAAGATGGAGTGAAATGAAGCTGAATGCGGACCAATTACTTAAGTTAGCACTAGAACAATCACAACAAGGTGCTAATGATGACTTATTGGTAAGCATTGAAGGAGTTGAATATTCTGTGCAACTTAGGTAGAAACCGGGTTAACACATCTTTTGAAGACAAGTGTCATGGACCCAGTGATGCGATGCACAACCCTTCCCCAGCCATTCGAGTTTCTCTCAAAAGAAACTTGTCTCATTGTTACGGAGATCAACACGTATCTATTGACTTTCTCACTCCGAGTCAGTTAATATTGAAAAGGTGGCAGTCTGCTCCAGCCTCCGATTACCAAAAATGCACTTATTGAGTCTAGAGCCAAACGAGATCAATTTATCATCTCATTAGGACACAATCGAGTCCTACGCATTATCCTTGTGATATTGCCAGAACATCTGAGTGATACGATTCACAATGAAGATGGAAATCCTGCTTGAGCCAACATCAAACAAGCTCATGGTAGGTAACTTGTGCGATTCTACACGAATCAAACTTGTGAGAACTAGAAAGCAACTAAGTTTGGATTCTTGATTTATTCAAACTTGATTCCAGGTTTCTTCGCAAAATCCATGTGATCTTGCCAGAACATTCAGAGTGACACTCATTAGTGTTCATAGTGACGAATGGAAATCCTTCCAGTGTCAACATCAAACAGCACTGCGGTAGGTAACTCACAAGATTCTCTATGTATCAAGCTTGTGACAAACTGGAAAGCAACAATGGTGCGATTATTTTAGAATCAAACTTGTTCCAGGAATTCTGAATTGACGACTCTAATCAGACGGATAATTTATCCTTATGATTCACTCTTCAGACGGATAATTCCAAAATTCTACCAATTTTCAGAAACCTTTGAAACTTACTTTTGAAAACTCAAACACAAAAGTGTTTACACAATGATATTGGAACTCAGCTTAGCAATTCAAACACACACCAACTTTTTAAAAACAGTAAAAGGAATTACACTTGTATTTTAAACAAACACCAACTTTAATATTTATAAAAAAGGAATTACAAATGTGAATTGCTAAAAACTGGAACAACTAAATGAGACACATGTCGTCTTATTTTATACATGCTGATAGAAGGTCCTAGAATACATAATAAAATAATCAAAAGAGAAACCCTAAAACAATGGAAATCCGAAAATGCCCTTTGAAGTCTTCCTGATTCTTGGTCAATTGGAACCCATGTGATGTGCCAGCTTCGAGATTTGATCAAAGACGTCCAAAATGCCTTGGGGACCAAGGAGAGTGATCCTGGATGTTGGTTTGGTCGGGCATTGGGTTTGGGTGAATGGGACGTGAGCAGGGGAGGGGTCCACTTTCACATGGGGTTGTCTAGGGTCACGGTTTGGGTGTGGGATGGGGTGAGGGTGACCTCAATTAAGGATCTTGACAATATAGGGTAAAAACCCTTTGGTTTGGGTGTAATTGGGTCTGGGTAGGATTAGGGTTTAAGTGGGGGATTAAGGGGGGTTTAATCCAGTTTGGGTAAAGAAAGATTTAAAAAGGGTGTTTTGGTGGGAAGTGGGGTGGGTTTGACTGGGGTTTGACCCTGGTTATTTAATTAAAACCGGTTTTGGGTATTGGACTGGGTGGTGGGTACGGGTTGGGTATGGGTAAATGGGTTATGGGTGGGTTGTGATGAGGTGGCAAATTGTGACTGGATGAGGAGGTTTTGCTGTTTGGCAGGATAGGTCCCCAAGCATTCTTGTTCTTTCCACTTTGTAATAAATTAGCTATCAACTCCTTTTCTTTCTTTAACAACTTTGGACAAGTTGTCATTATTGGCACAAAAACTTCCAAAATTTTATCCAAGGGCCTTTAATGTATATATTGGATTCTTCAAGGCTGATCTTGTAAAATCTTCAAACAATAAGGACCATACTTGTACATTTGACATTTGGAGGGTCAATTGTGACAAGTTCTTCAAAGATGAGGGACTAAAGTTGCCAATCTTCATTTCTTCAAGGGTCATTTTGCAAAATTCCAAACTTGGGCCCGGTTCATTGTGCGGCTTCGTTTCTCGTGTTCGTTTTTGATTGATTCTTGTGATCTTTTGCCAATTCCTCAATATCCGTATCTAAAAATACACAAGTAACAAACACGAGCATATATTTGGCATATTTGATGATATTTAATTGATTTTAAGCCCGGTTTGGACGATGAGACCATGTATAAAAGCAGTCTCATCACTCAACGTTCTCTTCCTTCAAACCATTAGTTTGGGCTTTCAATATCTCTTCTGTCAAATCAACACTTTCCAACATCGTCAAAGCTCTAACTCTTATAGACTTATCTCTTTCCTTTCTACTAAGTGCATCAACTACCACATTTGTTTTACCAGGATGGTAACGAATCTCGCAGTCATAATCACTCAGCAACTCAACCCATCTCCTTTGCCTCATATTCAATTCCTTTTGATCCAAAACATATTGCAAACTCTTATGATCAGTAAAAACCACACACTTGGTTCCATACAAGTAGTGTCTCCATAGCTTCAAAGCAAAAATAACAGCCCCAAGTTCTAAATCATGCGTAGTGTAATTCTTTCATGCTTCCTTAATTGTCTCGACGCATACGCTATTACTTTCTCCCTTTGCATCAATACAGCTCCAAATCCTTTATGAGACGTGTCAGAGTACACTACAAAATCCTCAGATCCTTCTGGCAAAGACAATATCGGCGTAGAACACAACTTATCCTTCAACATACTAAATGCAGATTCCTCTTCCAATCCCCATTCAAACACTCGATTATTCTCCGTAAGCTTAGTCAACGACTTAGCAATTAACGAAAACTTGTCAATAGACCTTCTATAATACCCAGCCAAACCAAGAAATTGGCGAACTTCAGTCGGCGTCTTCGGCACTGACCAATCCTTAATTGCTTCAATCTTAGTAGGATCCACACGAACACCTTCACTATCAATCACGTGCCCCAAAAATTGCACTGATTTCAACCAAAATTCACACTTAGAGAATTTCGCATACAACATCTCCTTCTTCAACAATTCCAAAATTGTTCTCAAATGCTTCTCATGTTCCTCTTCACTCTTGGAATAAACGAGAATATCATCAATGAATACTATAACAAACTCATCCAAATACGGCATACATACACGATTCATCAAATCCATAAATACAGCAGCCGCATTTGTTAATCCAAAAGGCATCACTTGAAATTCGAAATGTACATATCGAGTGCGGAAAGCTGTTATAGGAATATCTTCTTCCCTAACTCTCAGTTGATGATACCCTGACCTCAAATCGATCTTCGAGTATACACATGACCCTTGCAACTGATCGAACAAATCATCAATCCTCGGCAGTGGATACCGATTCTTGACAGTCAATTTGTTAAGCTCTCTGTAATCAATACACATTCTAAAAGAACCATCTTTCTTCCGAACAAACAAAACAGGCGCACCCCACGGCGACGAACTTGGTCTAATAAATCCCTTATCCATCAATTCCTTCAATTGATCAGATAATTCCTTCATCTCATGTGGAGCTAAACAATACGGTGCACGAGCAACTGGAGCAGAACCCGTCACTAAATCAATAAGAAACTCAACTTCACGATGCGGCGGTAATCCTGGCAATTCCTCAGGGAAAACCTCAGGATACTCTCTAATCACAGGCACATCCTCCAATTTCCTTTCATTCACACCATCATTACTTATCTGTGCAAGAAACATATCACAACCTGCTTCTATATACCTCATCATCTTTAAACAAGAAACAACCCTCAAAGAGAAGTACATTCATCTCCTTCACAGTCAATACCCTATTCCTTAGTGGTATCTGAACTAATCTTTCTCCACAAACAATTACTGCACCATTACCAACTAACCAATCCATTCCAACAATCACGTTAAAAGATCCTAATTCTATGGGCATCAAATCAATACTAAACACATAATTACCTAACTTCAAGGAACAACCTTTTAGTATAGAACTAGTGCTTACAACCTTACCATCAGCTAACTCCACATTATAACTAGTTGTCAATCTCACTGGTTCTCTATCCAATAGCTGACTGAATCTAACATCTACGCAACTTCTATCGGATCCAGAATCAAACAACACACTAGCATAACAAGCATCAAGTAAGAACGTACCAGTCACCATGTTCAGCCCTTGAGGTTTGTCAGCATCTCCCACGACTTAGGCTGGAGCAGCATTCCCAGCAGCAACAGCGGCAACATTGCCTCCCTGTCGTATGCCAACCCTCAGACAGTTTCCTTGCTTATGTCCACGACCTCCACATCCAGAACAGTAAACTACCTTGACTGCATTAGCCCTAGTGGCTACACCCTTGTTTTTGCTATTTGCCATCTTATGTCCGGCCTTCCCACACTTATTGCAAGCAGGTGGACAATTTCCAACATGATACAGATTACACCGACCATTCTTCGGATTCACCTTGTTACCTTGATTTCCTGTAGCAGCACGAACACCATCATTCCTTCTCAAATTATATTGCTGATTCCTATTCGGTCCTTGGTTATTGTTATTACGATAACCACCTCGATTCTGCCCTTGGCTTGAGTGTGCAGCTTCCCACTTTCTCTTATTCCCTTCAGCAATACTATCCTTTCGATCCTGCAGCTTTACATCCATTAAAGCATGAGCCATTTGAACAGCTTCATCAAATGACTTGGGTTTCGACGAAGTAGTTTCTCCCTTGATATTACTAGATAAACCCCTAAATACTACTTCATCTTCTTTCGGTCATCAGCAAACGCATCAGGACACAACAAACATAAATTAGAAAACCTCCTTGTATAAGCTACAATATCATTATTCCTCAACAACAAATGCCTCAATTCATCTTCCAACTGACCTAACTCTTCCTCCGGACAAAACTTATCAGTCAACAGTCCCTTAGTCACAGTCCATGTTCTAGCATTAGCTTCAACCAACCCTACAGTAGCTACTTGACTATTCCACCAACTCAACGCATCATCCTGAAAAGTAGCTGCAGCAAATTTTACCTTACTAGCTTCTGAACATCCACTGATTTCAAATGTACTTTCAATCTTTTCAATCCACCTCCTTAATTCCAATGCACCACCAGTACCACGAAATTGGGTAGGTCCACATTTCATGAAACTCGCATAAGAACATTCCTTTTGAACCTGCTGAACAGCAGCATTACCTCCAACTTGTCCTGCAGCATTTCCTTCTGCTTGCTCATTAGCATTACCTCCAGCCTGATTTCCAGCATTCCCTCCAACCTGACCAGCAACATTCCTATTCTCAGCCTCTTGGTTCCTCGCAGCACGTTCAGCTTCCAAAGCTCTAGCGATAGCTTGCTCAATCATGGTATTAACAGTAGCAGTCGTCAATTTAGGCGGCATGTTTACAGGAAAACTAACCAAACAATAATTTAGTAAAGTCAGAAAATGCCTCCAACCTCCTTCCTGTCACCATAACAGAAAAAGAACAAGTAAGTATTCATATCAAGATAAGAAGAAGGATTTCTCTATCAAGATGTAACATGGATACTACATGCACCAACAACACAATTCACAATGAATCATTAACCAATTCACACAAGAACTAATAAGACAAATCATAAGTCATGAAGGTAATTTTGGATTGCTTTGGAAAATCTCCACAAAATTGTGACAAGTAATGTCACTACAATCCTTCATCACAACAACTTAAAGGTCATTAAGTTTCATCACAAGTTAGAGTACGAGTCTACATAAGTTCTATTACAACAAAGCCAAATAAAAACAACAGAAAAGAACTAAACATCACATCCCCGCAGCTTCTTGTACATCGGCTCGTTGTCACTGCTGCTATCGTCATCCTCGGATTCTTCCTCCACTTTTTCCTTCCCTTTACGACTACCTCCTTCATTCGGCTTCACCGACACTTGAGCTTCAAACTGATTCGGCACATCACGAATCACAACACCATGACTAGGAAAAGATCTCACCGGCAAACCCCACGCACTCAACCTAGCATTCCTTTCCTGCTCCATACGCAACCTTTCAACCTGCCCACTCAAATTCACCACCATAGATCTCAATCTAACAACCTCATCCATTTCCCTTGCCCTAAAAAACTTTGCTCTCCTCACACTACCAACAAACCTTTCAAACTTCTTCTCATTCATCTCAAATCTCCTAATCACACGAGTCTCAACCAAATACCTTTCAAACAAAGATCTATCAAACTTCTTAAGAAACCAGAAAATATCATCATAAGACCTAGGACTTGGACAATAAACCTTAGGAATACCATCATGAATAGATCGAGCACTAGCAGTCCTACTCGACTCAACAGGAACATCACCCCTAGCAAATGCAATCCCAGGCAAACTACTAATATAAGCATCACAAGTAGGAGTCGAAGAACGAACAACCAGTCGCTGACAATCTGGAACAGTCTGTGGCACAACATTGACCCTTGGAACATGACTACCTTCTATCAACTCAGGCTCTATCTGACCAACTACAGTAAGTGGAATCCCATCATCTAAAAACTCAAAAGGCTCCTCATCGTCACTAGCACCAAAGTTATCTACTTCCTCACCATCCACTGCATTAGTCAAATCAATCCATCCATCCTCACGAGGTAAACCTGCCATTCTCTACAATTATAAGGGTTAAGGATACTTAAGGTCATCGTTAATAAAATAATAATTAGTATGCAATGCTCATGCAAATGTCATACGTTATCCATGCTATGCAACACAATGCAAATGATGTTTATGCAATGCTCGCGAAAAAAATAAATATGATACTAACAAGCACTCAGCGTACTTTCAATAATTCCAATACAATATCGTAGTATTTACTTAATAAATACTCGGGAAATCATTTCAGTTATGAGGGATACATCTATAATGCAAAACAAAACTAAAAGTGATCTTACCGAAGCGTTGTAGAGGAGTTGTGTGCTTTTGAAGAATAAATACTTTCGACACCAAAGTTATAGTTTAGGACAATTTTTAAAATCGACCTAGTTCTCTATAACTTGCAGCTCTGATTACAAATCTCTAACACCCCCAATTTACATTGCGCAGCAGAAATACACAATTGGGTGCTAGACACAAGCATCATCACACAAGGTATATTGAACGATTCAAAATAGAGACGTTTACACATAATTATAAACATGATTTTCATAAATGGTCTAAAACATAGATTTCAACCCAAATTGTACTGACACGATACCAGAGTAAAGTGTTTTGTCCCTATGGATCTCGACCAACAACCAACAAGTTTAGTACAGTACATCAACATAAAGTAAATTGTTCAACATTAAAAGGTAGAAAACGGTTTAGACCAACATTCTTCCAAAAGCCAAGCCACAACCTCCACATCAAAGCTCCGTGCTCCATCACTTCCTATTACATGAAATACATGCATAAAACGAGTCAACAATAATGTTGAGCGAGACTATAGGTTTATCAAATCACATTTGAACACAAGAATAAAATCAATCATAATCATTTATAGAATTGTCGTACACACAATCTATATTCAAGGCAGTAATAATAATGATATTATTAAACAAACATTGTATTTAAGCTCATGACACCGACCCCTTAACCAAATAGTCACCCACGCCAAATGTCGGCATGACTAGAATAAAACCATTGCCCCTCTAGGGTATCAGTTGCTAGAATACCACAATCTTATTCACGTAAAATCATCCTTCCTAGCGGGTTACTCAACGTAATTCCCTGGTCTCAGATAGGGTGGTCAACCCAATAGTACTACCATTAGAATAAGCGGCTATTCCCGATTCACAACATCAAGTCAGAAGATAGTTAACGGCTCATGAATTTAGGGTCTTTAGCAACAAGTTACTCAATACAATGAAATCAACTTTAAGCAACATTCGGGTCTAACAATTACTCATGACTTGTGTTATTTTATTTTCAAATAGCATGTATCCCCCTCGCGGGTATTAAAATCTTTAAAACAATTAGAAAGCGAGGCTATAGACTCACCTTAGTATAAGAGATCTAGCGAGATGATCGTCGACGATAATGGATGCCTTTCATACACGAGAACCGCTACCTATCAAATAAGGCGTGTTCGTTAATAATGATTCGAGAAATAAATCATACATAATAACATCAAACTCAAACTCATAAAGTCATGATAAACACGAGAGAAAACGATATAAATAACTTCATTATATTTACTACACTTTTACTTAACCATTTTATACTTTTTACAAAGTTCGCCCGTACATACTACATGTACTAGCTTATTTACCCCTTTTAAGCTCGTCAACCGTTTATGAAATGACTCGATAAACTAACTTACTATATATAGAAATTCATCTTACAAGTTTATCAAATGATATTACTTCTAAAGTACTTTACCCGAATCATTTTCAAACTACAAAATCCGGACAGATTTACGTTAATTTTTCATACAACCGTTTTAACGTATTTAAACGACTCCGTTTACAAAACCGACACTCGGGTTTTAAAGTAAACTAAACCTAATAAGTAAACACCTCATTATCAGTAGGTTAAATTTTTCAAAACATCCATTTAGAGTCCCCGAGATTCGATCCAAATATCGACAACAACTATTTGTAGTGCCGATACTCGTCTCCCGGTACACGATCATTCAAAACATCATAACTTCGCGCTCGTTTTGAGCTAGAAGCTCTACCTTATATCAAATCGAAGCTAAGAAAATTATCTACAACCCTAGGCTATAAGTTAAGCCATTTTCAAGATAAAAATTCGGATTTTACCTTTTACTTACTGTTATAAAATGACTACTCAAAACTTGTACAAAATCAACTTTTTGATAAAAGCCAACCATGAAAATGATCATTACTATGCCCTAATATCATCATACATTAACCATAACATCAAAATCATAATCAAAATAAAAATCATAAGATCAAAATGAAGTTTCTAACAAGATTTTTAGCACAAACCACCATGGATCATCATGATAATGCCATGCATGATCATATCTCCTACCTACCAATATCAAGAAAAAAAGTTGCTTGCATGTAAGAAATTCTTACACCAATGTGATCCTTGATCAAAAATAAGGTTGGGTCTAGTGTTAGTTTAGCTTGATTCAACCTAAAACTCAAGAAAAATTGAAGTTTGATTGTGTTTGGTGATGGTGGTGGTGTTTCGGCAATTAAAGAGAGAGAGAGAGAGTGGAAGTGAAAATTTTTTAAATGAAAAATATGTGTGTGTGTGTGTGTTAGTTTGATGTTTATATATAGTGGGGTAGGGACTTAGTTGCAATTTAGTGAAAGTTGTGGCTAGAAATGTAAATAGTTAGCTAAAAAGCAGGAAATAAATATTAGTCAATTTTCAAAATATTTACGGGGCTCGGGTTTCATAAAGATACTTTTAAAAATTTAAAACGTACCTCAAAAATAATAATATCGACTCTCGACTCGACTTAACACGTCATTTAAAATAAAAACCTCAAAAATAATAAAAATCGAACAACCGACAATAAAACGTAAAATATTTGACATCCATCGACATCACGCTTGCTAATACTCCTTATACTTAATAAATATTAAATATAGACCTTCCAACATCGGTTTAAACTTAAACCTCCAAAAATAAATATCGTTCAAACTCATCCAAAAATTTCAAAAATAATCGTAAAATAAGATTAAATAATGACCCCTCGATTTTGGGTTGTCACACAAGTTGTACTAAAGTTTCTCTTTCGTCAAAACTATGTTTTTTTGAAAATTAGGTCTTTTAATTGGTAATATTGCATCCCTCTTAGATTAGTAGCCTTTATGCATTTTAGATCTACTCTTGAAGTGTATCTACTAGTTTGCATCTTGCTTTTGTGTAGGTACTCATGAAGATCAATCATTTAATTGGTTGTGGATTGAGTTACTTGCACTTGTAGAAGACTCATCATCATTGATCTTCAACATCTTTGAATGATGATATCAAGATGATTGGGAATGATACTAGTCCTTGAAGACTTAGTACTCATCATAGTCATTGTTGGGCATTGCATTGATTCCTTAATGGATTCGAATGCTCTTTGTGGCCAAGGTACGCTTTCGTTCTTCCACACGCCCTTTGATCATTCTTTTTATCATTACTTGACTATGTGCTTGTTCTTGGCATCCTTGCCTTGACATTTGTTTGTGGTTTGTGATTCTTTTCTTTTATCCTCTCAAACCTTCATTGCTTGGATACTTGACTCACTATGGTGATGTAGAGTGAGTTAGTAGTAGCTTAAAGTATCAAGCATGATATCCATGGTTTGCACCCATACGGTTAGTAGGCCCTTTGTGGGAGAGAAAGTGAATTAATACATTGCTCATATTTTGGTTAAAACTAAGACTATTATTGAAAGTGATCTTAGTCTATGCATCAATATCTGCTTTGTGTTTATTCATTACCAAAGCCGTTTAACACCGCGCCGGAAAGGCACGTCTTAAACCACTATATATGACACAAGCTCTTCGTCTCCACGATTTAAAGATTGTCATTAATCCCTTGAGCATTGATCTTAGTCTTGATTCACTTCCCTTGACTTCTCTTCACTTTGCTCTTTCGCTACGAGTAGTCGTTTGTCCGTTTTGGTTCTTTTCGATCTCGATTCAACTCGTAATCCTTCATTAAGGCACATTGCTAAGTGTTATGATGATCCAATCATATTTTAAAAGGTTTAAGATTTATTTTTAAGTATTTTAGAAAACTTGGTTTTCAAAATTTTGGCGTATTTCATTGATAAACACCAGCCTCTATAGGCGGTTCTTTATCTCTGGCGGTTCAAACCCGCGGTACCTTATCGATAAGGAACCGCGGGAAGTAAAGCTTGTCAGAGCGCCAATTTTATTAAAATAATCTTTTTCAAACCAAACCCTCTCTCTCTCCCAAAAACACACAGTCGACGGGTTTCACCTTTTCCACCATTGTTGAAGCTTCAAAAACCTTCAATCACTCAAATTAATTGATTCTAAGTTGTGGGTTTCACTCGTCCTTCATCAAACATCAATTAATTGAAAGTACTTTCTTTCGATTTCATCTATTTTTTTCTAGGGTTCACCCTTTCATAATTGGGGATTTTTAAAAATTGAAATTGAATTAGAACCTCAATAGGAATATGGGTTAACATGGTTATCTTACTATGATTCCTTAGGTTCATATTCTATAAGATTTCACTAAAACCCACTTGTAGAAAAAATCCCAATTTTGGCTAAATGACTTTGATTAAAAGATGGAATTGAGATGAACCCATGAACAAATAGGTAATTGCATTGTTAATGCTTACCTAAAAACCTTGTTTTGAAAAACCAATGTTCTAGTCCATTGTTGATCCAACATTGTTCATATGTTCTTGGTTAATATTGGAATAGATACATTGTGAACTTGAGAATGGTATGGATTCAATCCTTTGTTTGTCAAGAAATTGATATAAAACATTCTCATATTTTGATTTTTTATTTTATTTTTCATATGAGTGATTGGAAAAATATTTTCTTGTGTTTATTTAGGTACAAATCATGCCTTCACAATACCAAAAGGATCATCAACTCACTAAACAGTATATACCTAACCTTTTCGACTTTTGTCACTCAACTCATCTCGCCCATACTTATTCTTCCCTTCAATCCCGTTGTTTTCATGAGGGTAGAGTTGTCCAAAAGGATATTAAGGATTATGTCTACATCAAATCTATGTTTGAAAACATTGGGTTTGATTATTTGTTGCACATCAAGGAAGACATCTATCCTCGATTCCTATTGGAGTTCATTAGCACATACTCCGTCATTGAAAACAACGATGGAATATTTGTTAGGTTCATCTGGAAAGGTCAACTCATACAATACTCCCTCGAAGTCTTCGGTCAAATTCTTGATGTCCCATTTGTAGGCACTTGTCGCTTCACGGATAAATGGAAGCTTAGTGCTCTCCTTGAATCCAACAATTGTCCTCCAAATGATCATGAGGAAATCGATCTTGACTTCATTGTTGACATTGTCTCCAAAAAGCGTAATCGACCCGTTAAAAGAAGCCTTTATACTAAGGTACGTTCGGTAAAACGTCATGAGGTTCTCTTAAGCGACCTTAATGATAATATGGTCCAATGGACCAATATCCTTAGGGAAAATGTGTTTTGTCTTGGTGGAAACCGGGATCATGTTCCGGCGTGTTTAGTGCATATGTTATATTGCATCTTTACCAACACCAATTACAATTTAGCATATTTTATCGCTCAACGGATCAATTATGCTATTCACAAGCCTAAAACAAACCTCCCTTACGCAATGCTTCTCACTCGCCTTTTTAAAAGGGTTGGCCGTGATTTTTGAAATCTTGATCTTTCTCATTTTCAACCGGTCAAACGGGTTATGCTACCTATTCAAGAGGTATATAAGAGAAAGACAAGATGTGATCGTAAATCCGACCAATAAGAGTCCAATGATGAGGACATGGACATTCCAACAAGTGATGGTGATGGCATTGGAACCAGTGCTCCCATTGACTCTTCGAGTACTTCTCACCACTCCACAAACTCATTCGTGGACGGTATAGATGACATTGTTTCCCCTCCTCATCATTCCTCTAGTGAAGTTCCTAATAATCTCAATTTGGAGGAACTTTACCGTCAAAGTCTTCGAACCCAAGGTGATTTACATGAACATCGGGTTGAGTCAAGGAAGGGATTTAAGTACTTGGGATACATGATCAAGGGATTGGGCAAGAAGAGAAGATGAAGACTTTGAATTGTTTCAAAGTATACATGTTGGTAAACATGTAATGTGATGATGAACATTTGCTCCTTTTTATCTTATTTTGGTTATGTACTAACTAATTCTACTTGTTTGGATTATTTGTTATTTTTATCCTAATGATTGTCTATGCCATTGTG
This sequence comes from Glebionis coronaria, assembly GCA_025667525.1. NCBI lineage: Eukaryota > Viridiplantae > Streptophyta > Magnoliopsida > Asterales > Asteraceae > Glebionis > Glebionis coronaria. The sequence goes on from CM046875.1 coordinate 15,658,640, forward strand.
ATTTCATTTTGCATAGCTTTGTGCATCCTATGTGTTAGTTAGCATCCAAGATTTTGGTCAGTAGTTAACTTTGGCTTGAAAAGTCCTTTGATAAAAATCCGGGCTAACCAAAGTTTGAGGAAGTACCATTTTTGAACACCACTGGTCGCGGTTCCATATCGACCCGCGGTACCTTATTGATAAGGAACCGCCCTCCCTAGATAAGGAACCACCGGCTACTGTGTCCGACATAATATTTGCTTTACACTATTTTCCTTAATCTGTGTAAACCTTGCTTGATTCTTTGCAAAAACCTGCACATTTCCTAAACTAGGTTAGCTAAATTCATTGTTCACATAAAATGTTTTAACCCATTACTAGTTTGGATCATCCCCTCACCCTTTTAAACCCACCTTGTTAGCCATGTTCTTCACACATCAAACCATTATTCCTTAAACCTTAAACCTCTCATTTCAACCATGGTTTCTACAAGAAGCTCAAACTCATCCAAAACCTCCACCTCAAGGAAAAATATTAAGATTAAGATCAAATTTCCTAAATCCAACTCTTCACCCTTTCACACTCCCAAGAATGAGATTGTCCCAATTCTCATCTCTTCATCATCCTCACCATCTCTTGCTCCATGCAAGACTACCTCTACCCATGGTACCAACCATTATTATAGTTCTACCTCCTCTTCATTCCAATCTAGAATGAATGAGCTTTCCTCACCCTTCACTCCAAGTAATCTCTTGGATGTGACTACCCAACCACAACCTATCCAAAGCATTCCCATTGTGAATGACTTTGTTGATACCTTGGTCACTTCACCATTTACCCCTCCAAACTTACCCATTTCACCCCTGGAGAGCATACCTCCACACTCAGCCACATCACCCTTAGAGAAAATACCTCCTCCACCTCCATCTCCCTCAAACACTCCCATTTTGGGTGTTCCACTTCCCTTCTTTATGGGTGATCCTTACTTCCTTGGGTTCCTAGAAGCTCATGGTTCTCATTGTCCATGTTGCCTCTACAATAACTACATCATTCAAAACCTTAGGATGGAGATGTTTGGACTTCATATGAGGTTGCAAGACTTCTTTCTCACCTTGTTTAACATGCCTCCTCCTAGGAGATGAATGGTGATTTTCTTTAAAAATATTTTTCAAGAAAAACCAAGCCAAGGAAGACTACTAATCAAGACCTAGTTTTATTTATCTTTATTTTAGTTTATTGTTTTTCTTTATTTCCTTAATGTATCTCTTTCCCTCCATTAGCGTTTTATGAGGATGAATTATGGACTTAGCATTATGTGTTTCTGTCTTTATGTGCACATTAATCAACTTTAATTCTAAATTAAAATTGAACCTAAATCTATCACAACCTCTAAAACTTGACTAAAATTGGCTCAAAATGTTATCTTAAATATTTTGTCACCCTTTGTCAAGACACTCTTTGTGAATGTGTTGCTTTATGCAACCGTAGCATAATTTAGTACTAATAGAGGTAAAATTCCAAGATTTGCATTTTTTTTGAAAAAGATTTAGTTTTTCTTAAAACCCTCGAAAATCAAGGTTTGAAGTCCACTACACGCGGCTCACTAAAGTTGCGAGGTTCCTTAAATGATAAGGAACCGCCAGTCCCTATAAGGTACCGCGGACAATAAGCCTAGTTTTGGCTCGTTTTTAGTCTTTCTTTATCACCCTATCCCTTGTAAAGATTCCATGTTTACTCAATTTGGCTAAACATTCCTTGACACTTTAATTTTGATGTTCAAACCTTTTCCTTGTCTACTTTCTTCTTATACCCCCACCTTGAGATTTCATTCTCACACCTCAACAATGCCTAACTCTTCCTTTCATAACCTTGACATTTCATTGTCACAAACATCCTCACCCAAAGCTTCCTCATCCAAGCTTTCCAAGAAACCGAAAATCTCGGTTTGACCTATTTGGATCAAGAAAAATGAACCCTCTTCATCCAAACCACCCAAGAACCCCACCTTCTATCCAATCAAGTATTGGAATGAGACCTACTCCATTAACCCCATCACCGGAGAAAAGGAAAATCTCCCCCCACCACCAAAACCTTTTGACACCCCTCAACTCAATGACCTGTCAACCTTCCCAAACCTCACAAGGCATTGTGAAAACATTTCCTACCCACACTCCTCACCACCACCAAACCCTAGGTGTGATGGCCTTCCCCCATCAACCGAATTTGTGTTGCATCATGGATCCTCGTGTGCTTGTTGTCGATTTTAACAAATTGAACTTGGTCATGTGTATGAGAAGTTAAATTTTCTGGAATTCCACCTCACTCGACCTCCTCTCAAAGTTTTCTTTCCCGTGGACAAAACTTCGAATGATGCCTCGTCGTCTTATTTTTCCATCTAAAGGGCTAAGCACTCTTGGAGTCAATAAAACTTTAGTTGTTTTGGAGTCATTAGCTTTTTAAGCAATCTTGGAAAACTATCACTATTAGAATAGCTTATGCTTTATGGTTTATTTTCCATATATTTTTCTTTAGATACTCATATTGTGTGTATGACTATCTATTTTGTTTGTCTCTTTCATATTTATGTAATAGTAGTCATTCGTACAAGATGATAAAGATACGAATTGGAATAACGATAGACAATAGATGAATCGGCACAAACGAATTACGAGTTGAAATGGAAGAATTTGTGCGAATGCCACATGATTAAGCCCACTCATTTATAAATTATTAATTATATTGGTTCGTCAGGTCCATCTAATTAATATTTATAAAATAATGGTTTGGTAATTTATAATTTGCTTGTTCAAACGAGTGAGGAGTTCGTCTCAACAAGATAACTATAAATTAGCCTACCTAAGCACTATTTGCACAAAGCACGAGATCAAGACAAAATCAAATGTTCTATAAAGGAAATAATCTCATTTGCGGCATGATTCTTCAAAATCATCCGGAGTGGTAAGAAAATTAAAGAACGCAATAAATCGTGTTTCAAAAGAAATAGGTGTCCCAAAATGCCACATCACGAGGTGACAAGTCAAAGTCGTACTGCAAATAACAAGAATACTTTTTAACTGTTGTCTACGAGATAACGAATATGATTCCACGGCACAAGACGGGTATTCAAACTCAGAATAAAAAGATAAATAACCAATGGAATCAGCACTTGGCAGTGAGTTCACGTCTATATAAAATAGTAAAGTTATGAAAAACTTTGTCAAGAGCATTGCTTCACCCACAATGTCTTAAAATAGCTCGATGTGCATACAAATAAACCCTTCATATAAACATACTAACGAAAAGAAAATATATATACCAATACACATATTTTACCAATTTTAGCGTAGCACGAGCGCACGAATGATATTCAAGGCAAGAAAATCGTTTTATCAAAAGAGCTGTTATAGTCCAGGTTTCATAAAAATGACCCAGTTCTCTATAACAAGTGCTCTGATGCCAATCTCTAGCACTCCCAAATTCAAGATAGGCAACGAAAGGGCCATTAGGAGTATTACTTCATAGCACAACACACAAGTTACAGAAAATGACTCAAAACGAGGCGTTTGAAAAGTTTAATCCATTCTATTAATAAAAAAATCAGAGTTTACAACAGAAACAGGTCCCAACAATAATGTAACAATAACCAATTTTAAAAAGTTTGTCGAATGGTAATCAGTATTTATTGCCTTTAAAAATATCCAGTGCGACTCCATGCTCCAGCTGCTCTTAAACCTGAGTACCTGGGAAATACATGCTAAAATGTCAACACAATGGTTGAGAGATCTCATAGGTTTGCAAGTAAAAGCACTGGACCACAAAATTTCAAGTATTCAGTTCACAAAAGTCATTTTGCATCAAATATCGCATTTAGCTCATGAAACTGAAACGTTAACATCCGTTATTCCGTTATCAGTTCAGTTTTCAAATACAATGCGTCCAGTCGGTTTTCCGTTCAACCCGGACGTGGAGGTCAATCCCAATAGATCTATTCACAGCATTCGTGTTTACTCGACCAGTACAGTCGGTCCAAATAACTAACGGTGCATGACTAAAAGGGATAAAATAAGAATACAGTTCAAGTACTTGCGTCCATTCATAAAAAGTAGCATGTATCCGCCTCGCGGGTTTCATAAAACAATTAAAGTAGTAAACCGAGACTATGAACTCGCTTTGGCGAGTAAGGACTGAATACAAAAAATCTGGCACAACGAATAATATTAAAAGAAATCCTCAGACATAAACCTCACTCGGCGCAATCAATAATCTTGATTTTTAAGTAATCACTTGTGTCGACTCGAACTCGTAATTATATACGTAGACAACTTATAAAAACCATGTCAATACTCGTACCATATCATTTCCTTCAATAAATTCCCATATGCGTCCCCTTTTTTATATTATTTTTCTATATACCTCAAATTTATTAGATTCTTTTCATTCTTTTATAGTAAAGAACAAGGATGAAAACCCGCGCACTGCTGTGGGGCATATGCAAGCACGTTATTCTTGATGATGCCTCATGTGGATTGTCATAAGCTTGTTGCATCAAACCCAATTCTTCTCTTTGGAGCTCATTTAACCTCAAATCCACGCTATAAGGTTTCCTTAAAATCTTTGTATCGTCCTTGTAAGATGTTCTTATGGGGTTACATATGGACGATCTTTTAAGTAGTTGTATGGGCATCGGTTGTATGTCAGCGAAGATGTTTCTTTCGCTGTAACACTTCTTCAAACGTTGATAATACTCCTTGTACAAAATTAACAAATCGTTATAATGGGTTTGTCCTGGTCAAGTTATTACTATTCTACGGAGGTTTAGGTCTCGTGAGGTCATATGAATATAGTGAGAGTGTATCTACTGCATAAAAATGACATCCTATGAGACTATATTAGGATACATGTGCCTATATAAACAGATATATTTGAACATCTTAGGCCGAAAAACTTATCACAAATCACATGTCACTTTCGATTCATTTATACTTTCATTCCATAGTTCCTAAATTCTAACAAAAAAGAAATCAAACTTTTTTATATTCAATAACACTAAGCCCAAGTATATGTGTTTACTTATAGTTTGATTTTGCAATTGGTTGTACCATAAATAGGAGGATGTCATGACACTATTTACCATCTTCTATGAAGTATCAATGCATATATTATTGCAAATATACCTATTGAATTTTGTCTTAAAGATAATGCAAAAATCCATCTATGTGAATAAAATCCATTCGTGTGCACTATTTCATAAGCATCTATTGTAATCCATTCCCCATAGCAAATAAACTAATGAAATAAATAAAAAGCTGAGAATCATGAATATATGAAGAAATACCTATTTTCAGACACATGACAATCTGCTAGTGCAGTTTGAGAAGCACATATCCGATCATCATAATTCATTGGACCTGTGATATCCAATATGATCACTCATTATATCCAATCCGACCACTCGTTATATCCATTCTGACCACTCATGATATCCATTCAGACCCATTTTGCATCAAGAAGATCAGCTGAAAAAAATTATCAGTAAGGTAAGTCTTACTCAATCCCAAAAATTTAAGGTACGTTACTCTTACACAATGAGAATCATAGTAGTATAAAAATAAATGAAGTTGCAAAATGATTCAAGTTTAACCCAAAAATATAACATACTTTTATTTGTGTCTCCTAGGATCCAGAAGCTTGTCTTCTTCCCACATTATATAATGTCAAAATTAAAATTATTCTTCAACCTACAAAAACCATAATTCCTTAAAAACAAACGTAAGGTTTAAAGGAACTGTGGCGTTAATTTTGTGACACCCTAGAATCGAGGTCATTAACGATACCCTAAATTACGCTAATTTTTAAAATTTTTATTAAATTATAATTTCTATAATTTATAAGTATTTTGGTTAGAGCCGATGTTCGAGGTTATAATTTTTACGGTTGACGTTTTAAGAAGGACGATGACGATTACGATCCCGAGGGATGCCCAATTTCATATAATTTTTGACGATTTATCGATAATGTAATTTTTCGAGAATTTTATTTACGATTCGTGTTAAGTTGAGTCGGGTGAGTTTTATAGCCTTCCAAGTACATTTAAAGTATCCCAAAAATATTTTGGAGCGTTCGGGAAGATTTCCGACTCCCGTAAAATTTTCAAAATTGACAAATGAGTCTAACCCGCAAAGTTTTGAGGTCATTTTCTATTTAAGGACAAAAGAAGCCAAAAATTGCACAAAGGTCCCTCCTAACCCATCAAAAGGGCCAAAATGGATAAACACACAAACACACACAACATTTTCACCAAAAAAATCAAACACTCTCCCTCCTCTCTCTCTCAAACCGACGGACACCCCCACCCACACCAAAAATTCACCAAAAATCTTCTTCCACTTGATTTTTCAAAAATCTAAGGTTAGACCACACTTAGTTTGGTCATTCCCCACATATTCATGTGCTCAAATCCAACATGCATTGATAAAAAATTTTCAAGATTTTTCCATATGATCCAAATTCGTTTTTGAGGCTAAAAGAGCTAATGCATGTTGATAATTAAGTGTTATGGAAGTATAAACACCATGAAAACCCACCAAAATTAATTTGGTTGTGGTGATTGGGTCACCCAAACCCCACGGCAAAGGGGGTGTTTGGGGAGCCATGGTGGTTGTTGATTTTGCATGTTAATCTTGTGGTTGGTTTGATGTTTAAAGGTGTTTTACATAGGTGTTAGTGGTTGCATGTCCATTTTCTTTGATTCTTGATTTTGAGTTTGATTGATCAATAGGGGTAGGATTGAAGTTTGATGTTATGATATGTTTGGGAAGGCTTAGGATGATGTTTAGTGATGATTAGAAGTCTTGGAATCGAGTCTAAGCATGTTTTTGGTATGGTCATTTTTAGGCAGAAACATTTGGTCCATTTTATAAAAATGATTTTTGTTCCAGGTCTTGAAAACTAAATGTAGTGATAGAGGGTTTTTCTAGCTTTAATTTGGTATAAAGTAGAGCCCGTGACTCAAAACGAGCTAAAAGTTATGACATTTTAAAGATCGGGTACCGGGAGACGAGGACTTTCATAATCCGAATTTGTGTAAAGTTTTAGTCAAATCCTGAGGGTCACAAGTATAATTTGGTAAATGGTCAAGGGTCAAAATTTGGTCCCTAACCTATGTAAATGAGTCTATATGTTGACTTAGGTGTCAAAGAAGTCAAAGGTATTTTTCATATAGGTCAAAGTGGTCAAAATTGGTCGAAGCGCAATTTCAGCCCGTAAAATGTAGTCGTGGAAATGAGTTGCGTAACGGGTCGTAAAAGTGAAAACTTTTGTTGGGCTTAAAAACATGTTATCTACAGGTCATATAGGATTTTTGGAAATTTTGTCAAATTTTATAAGCATGGTTTAATAAGGTAAAACAGCCCGTACTTTAGTCAAGTACCGGCGAGAATGAGTAAAAAAATGGACAACATAAGTAATGAGAATGAATGGTATAGAATAAATGATACTTGTTGTTTTTGTTTTTGGCGTGAGTTATACTTGTCCTAAGTGACTTGTATATATGTATTTTATACAATACCGTAAGTATTTAGATGAGATTACTCATTACGCGTTATTTGTGATAGGTGTTGATTTAACCGGGCATCCGTTTCGTCGTCAGTGATCATCCCTCGAACTACCGACTACTTAATATCTAAGGTGTGAATATATAGCCTCGCTTATATTTATTTCAAATTGTTTTACCCGCGAGGGAAATGCATGCTAGTTTTTAAAAGGAACGTATATCATGAATGATTGTTAGACCCGAAAGTTGCCTTAGAAATTGTGTTGAGTACCAAAGTTGCAAAAGTCCCTAAATTCATGAACTATTAACTATTGTCTTGCCCTCGAGTAGGGGGAAATAGCCGCTTATGCAATTTGTAGTACTACGGGGTTAACGACCCAATGCTAGCCGAGAAGCTGTACTTATAGTAAGTTCTGCGGTAGATTATTTTGTATGAGAAATAAGGTATAATTGCAACTGATGCCTTTAGAAGGGGCACTGGTTTCATCTGAATCATGCCGGTATATTTACGCGGGTGATTGAGTTAACGGATTAGTGTCATGAGCTTAAACACAATTGTCAGTATCCTGATTATAGTTTGTTTGATCGACAAGACTATAAATGATCGCGAATGGTTTTATTATATATACGTTCAAATGGATTGAAAAACCTATGAATTCCACTCAACGTTTTCGTTGACCAAATTTTTGGCATGTGTTTCAGGTAAACGCTGAGAAGTAGGATGGAGCATGCATGGGATGGATGTTGTGTGTACGGCTTGGTGTCCGCTTGTTTTTCCCTCCATTTCTACTTAAACAATTTTTATGTTTAATGTCATGTGGTTGAAAACTGAAGTTTTTGGGTTGAGATTCATGGGGACCGAAAACGCTAAACTCTGGGTACTATTTGGGGTTGGAAAAACTGTGGACATGTATTATCTAAAAATTTTAAATTTCAAGTTTTAAGTCGACGTCTTTTTAGCGTCGTTTGATATATCTTGTGTGCAATGAATACTGTGTAGCACCCATTGTTGTAGTTCCGCTGCGCATACCAAATGTGGGGGTGTTACAGATTGGTAATCAGAGCCACGAGTTATAGAGAACTAGGTCGTTTTTGAAAATCCTAAACTATAACTTTTGGTGTCGTAAGAAAAAGGGTCCAAGCACACACAACTATCCTGCATGGCTCCGGTAAGATTTATTGTTGTATTTATGGCATTTGACGTATACTTTTGAGTAAAGTATATATGTGGGTAATTATTATATAAGTATGGAATTACTATATGTAGACGTTGAATTTTACGTGAAATATCCGACATCGTAATTTTTGTATTAATCATGCATGAGCATCATATTATTACATTTCGGGCATATGTACCACCTTTGCATTGCATTTGCATGCATATATTTATAATTATTGTATAATTACTTATGTACCCTCCGAAATTCGCTGTTATTGCAGGAATGGCCGAGGTACCGCCCAACGATAACGGAAACGATTACGTCGTAGGTCACGAAGGGGGACCGCTTCCTCCGAACCCGCCGGACAATAATAATGGATGGATCGCTCCAGAAGACGAAATAGGGCCGGAAAACGACAATGGCGAAAGTGAGGTGGATAACTTCAGCATGAGTAGTGACGAGAATGAGGATTCCGAAGAAGAGCCCGAGGAGCTATTGGATGATGGCATTCCCGAGGATGCCGTGGGCCAGACCGAACCCGATTTGTTTCAATCTCCGAATTCGCCAAAGGGTTATGAGGTACCACCGACCGGTCGTTATGAGCAGCAACCCTTTGATCGCCCGATGGACAATAGTAATAGGAGCAGTGGAGAGTCATCCAAGTCGCCATCGATTCATGAGAATATTGCAAGGGTCTATTTTCCGAGACCGAGTCACTACTGGGATCCCGCAGGTCGTTTGGGGAGGATGGAAAGGTTGATGTATGAGCGGTTTGTAGTTGAGACTAGGGTGATTAAGAAGTTTGATAAGACTGAAAGGGAACATCAAAGACTGTTGGAAAGGACTTCAAGAATTGCGTATGATGGGATGATGAACACAAGTGCCATCAACAGTTTAAAATCAATGGTTGCGAATTTAAGTGCTAGTCTTGACCGTGTGAGGGAAGATCAGATGAGGTTGTCGAGGATGCAGAGTTGGGAGCATCGTGTGAGGGATTCATTGCCCCCGGATTGGAGATTCGTGGACGATGTGGAGATGGAGGCGAATGACTTCATGGTTCAGCCGCCTACTGGAGGTGCTTGTATTTCGGTGGGAAAGCAGGTAGCGATTGAGTATGGATCCACATCAGGGACGAAAAAGGAAACATAATGTGGGCCAGATGAGAAAGGAAAAAGGAAAGTGGATGATGTGGATGAGGACGTAAGTGATGAGGAAACCGAGGAAGACGACGACGAGCCGCCATCCAAGAGGCCGTGTGGATCACCACATGCCTAGTTACTTGTTTTGTATTTTTCTTTGATCATTGTAATAGAACTATTTTAGACCTTTGTATGATGGTATTATGACGAGAAACTCAAGTACTTGATGTTTTGTGGTGAACGATTGTAGTGGCAATACTTGTCACGATTTTGGTTAATTATCAATACAATCTATGTTACCTTTCATGATCTGTGATATGTCTTAAATTTGATCTTTTGTGGTGTGAATTGATGAATATTAGTAACTCCGTAGTGATGTGTCGTTGTATGTATTTTATGTCTGGGAAACTTGATATGAATACTTACATTGTTTTTCTATTTTCCTTGTCTTGCAGAAAGAGATATTCGATAAAACAATGCCTCCAAAGTTGACTGCCGATCGTGTTAACAACATGATTCAGGAAGCAATAGCTAATGCGTTGCAAGCGGACCGAGCTGGGAGAAATCAGGATCCAGGAAGGAACGCGGGGAGACAACCAGCCCCGAGAGTGTGTACCTATTCTAGCTTTATGAAGTGTGGTCCCACGCAGTTCCGTGGAACGGGTGGAGCCCTAGAACTTAGGCGATGGTTGGAAAAAGTTGAGAGTACGTTTGAAATCAGTGGTTGTGCAGAGGCGGATAAAGTAAAGTTTGCAGCGGCTACGTTTCTGGATGATGCGTTAAGTTGGTGGAATACCCAGGTAGCTACGGTGGGATTGGCTGTAGCGAATGCAAGGACGTGGAATGCGACCAAAGCTTTGTTGACCAAGAAGTTTTGCCCAGAGGAGGAATTGGGGCAATTGGAGGACGAATTGAGGCATTTAACCTTGAAGAACAACGATATAGCTGCTTACACCAGGAGATTCAATGAGTTAAGTCTTTTGTGTCCGGACATATTTGCCAATGATGCCAAGAAAATGAAGCAGTATATTAAGGGTTTATCTAGCAACATCAAAGGTGAAACAACTTCGTCGAAACCTGGAACGTTTGACGAGGCGGTTCAAATGGCACACGCTTTGATGGACGTTAAGCTTCAGGACAAGCAGAACTACATTGCTGAGGGCAACAAAAGGAAATGGGAAGCGGCACAAAATAATCAATCCCAAGGCCAGAACCGAGGTGGAAATCGAAACAACCATGGGCCGAACCGTAATCAGCAGTTTAATCAGAGAAGGAACGAAGGGATGAGGGCAGTGACGAACCCTAGAGGTGTGAAAGTGAATCCCCATTGTGGAAAGTGCAATTTGTATCATGTTGGAAATTGCCCGCCGGCATGCGGCAAGTGTGGAAAGGCAGGTCATAGGACTGCTAGTTGTCGAACGGGAGGAGTAGCCACTGGGGCTAATGCTATCAGGATGAGAGGATGTTATGGTTGTGGAGAAAGAGGGCATGTGCAAGCGAATTGCCCGAAGGCAGGAAACAGGCGGGGAGGTAATAATGCGGCTGCTGTGTATCAAGTGGGAACTGCTGATAAACCACAAGGTCCCAATGTGGTTACCGGTACGTTTTTGCTAGACGCTTGTTATGCTAGTATTTTATTTGATTCTGGCTCCGACAAGAGTTTTGTAGACGTTAGATTTAGTCGTCATATCGATAGAGAACCGGTGTTGTTAACGACTAGTTATAATGTTGAATTAGCCGATGGAAAAATTGTTAGTACGAATTCTATACTGAAAGGGTGTACCTTGAAGTTAGGAAACTACGCTTTTAAAATCGACTTGATGCCTATAGAGCTAGGATCGTTTGACGTGATTGTGGGAATGGATTGGCTAATGGCGCACAGTGCTACGATCGTCTGTGGTGAGAGATTGGTGCAGATTCCGCTGAGGAATAGGGTTTTGACGGTAAAGGGAGACGAATGCACCTCTCGTTTGAAGGTGATTTCGTGTTTGAAGATGATGAAGTACGTAGAGAGCGGTTGCGATGTGTTTTTGGCACAGGTTTCGAGCGATGGTGATTTAGAGGCGAGGATCGAAGAGGTACCAATTATTTGCGAGTATCCGGACGTTTTTCCAGACGAGTTGCCAGGTTTACCGCCTAACCGTGAGGTCGAGTTTCGAATTGATTTAGTGCCAGGAGGTGCGCCGGTTGCACGAGCACCTTATCGTTTAGCACCATCTGAGTTAAAGGAGTTAGCGGATCAATTGAAGGAGTTGATGGACAAAGGATTTATTAGGCCGAGCTCATCACCTTGGGGAGCGCCAGTGTTGTTCGTAAAGAAGAAGGATGGTTCGTTTAGGATGTGTATCGACTATAGAGAACTCAATAAGCTGACGGTTAAGAATCGGTACCCATTACCGAGGATTGATGATTTGTTCGATCAATTGCAAGGTTCCAGTGTATACTCAAAGATCGATTTAAGATCAGGGTATCATCAACTGCGTGTAAGAGAGGAGGATATTCCTGTAACCGCCTTTCGTACGCGGTATGGACACTTTGAATTTCGAGTGATGCCGTTTGGGTTGACAAACGCGCCTGCTGTATTCATGGATCTTATGAATCGCGTGTGCAAGCCGTATCTAGATAAGTTTGTTATTGTTTTCATCGACGACATACTTATTTACTCTAAAAGTAAGGAGGAGCACGAGAAGCACCTGAGAAAGATTCTGGAGTTGTTGAGGAAGGAGAAGCTGTATGCAAAATTATCTAAGTGTGAGTTTTGGTTGGAATCAGTGCAGTTTCTAGGTCATGTGATTGATAGTGAGGGAGTTCGTGTAGATCCTGCTAAGATCGTAGCGATCAGGGAATGGTCAGCACCGACGACGCCGACTGAAGTTCGACAATTTTTGGGTTTAGCGGGGTATTATCGAAGGTTTATTGAAGGATTTTCGTTGATTGCGAAACCATTGACGAGGCTTACCGAAAAGAATAGGGTGTATGAATGGGGAAATGAGGAAGAGCTTGCTTTCGAAACGCTCAAGGATAAGTTATGTTCCGCACCGATTTTATCATTGCCTGAAGGAACCAAAGATTTCGTAGTGTATTGTGATGCGTCTCGTAAAGGTTATGGAGCGGTATTAATGCAACGTGAGAAGGTGATAGCTTACGCGTCGAGGCAATTAAGGAAGAATGAGGAGAACTACACGACGCACGATTTGGAATTAGGAGCGGTGGTTTTTGCGTTGAAATTGTGGAGACACTATCTGTATGGGACAAAGTGTGTTGTATTCACTGATCACAAGAGTTTGCAGCACATTTTAGATCAAAAGGAGTTGAATATGCGACAAAGACGATGGGTTGAACTACTGAGTGATTATGACTGCGAAATTCGCTACCACCCTGGGAAGGCGAATGTTGTAGCGGATGCATTGAGTAGGAAGGAACGGGAGAAACCTTTGAGGGTTAGAGCTTTAGTGATGAGTGAGAGCGTTGACTTAACCGAAACCATACTGAAGGCTCAGGAGAGAGGACTAATGAAAGGGAATGTTGAAGCCGAAAACTTGGGACGAATGTTGAAACCTCTTTTCGTGATTAGGTCTGACGGACTAAGATATTTTGAGAATCGAATTTGGTTGCCATTGTGTTCATCTGAGGAAGGAAAGCCTGGAGTTCGAGAATTGGTTATGAATGAGTCGCATAAGTCGAAGTATTCGATACATCCCGGATCGGATAAAATGTACCACGACCTGAAGAAAGTTTATTGGTGGCCGAATATGAAGGCAGATATTGCTCGTTACGTCAGTAAGTGTTTGACTTGCGCGAAGGTTCAGGCAGAACATAAGAAACCATCTGGATTGTTGGTACAACCGGAAATCCCAGAATGGAAATGGGAGAAAATCGCAATGGATTTTGTGACGGGTTTACCTAGGACTCCTAGTGGAAGCGATATGATATGGGTAATTGTGGACAGGTTGACGAAATCTGCTCATTTCTTACCTATGAAGAAGACGGACAGCATGGAAAGACTCGCCAGCGTGTACGTGAAGGAGATCGTCTGTAGACATGGAGTGCCGTTATCGATCATTTCAGATCGCGACAGTAGATTTACGTCGGAATTTTGGGAAATCGCTTCAACGTGCGATGGGCACTGAATTGAGTTTAAGCACGGCTTATCACCCGGAAACTGACGGCCAGAGTGAACGAACGATTCAAACGATGGAGGACATGCTCCGAGCGTGTGTGATTGATTTTGGAGGAAGTTGGGAACGCCACTTGCCTCTGGTGGAATTTTCGTACAATAATAGTTATCATGCGAGTATCAAAGCGGCACCGTTCGAAGCATTGTATGGAAGGAAGTGTAGATCGCCCGTGTGTTGGAGTGAAGTAGGGGAAAGTCAATTGACTGGACCCGAAATGGTATTAGAAACGACAGAGAAGATCGTGCAGATCAAGAACCGACTACTTGCTGCGAGAAGCCGACAGAAGAGTTATGCCGATAACCGAAGGAAACCGTTGGAGTTTGAAGTTGGAGATATGGTTATGCTCAAGGTATCGCCGTGGAAGGGTGTAATTCGTTTTGGAAAGAAAGGAAAGTTGAGTCCGAGGTATATTGGACCGTTTAAGATCGTTGAACGAATTGGACCAGTAGCGTAGAAGCTAGAATTGCCGACCGAGCTTAGTGCTATTCATGACACGTTTCACGTATCGAACCTGAAGAAGAGTTTGGCGGACAAGGAATTGGTGATTCCTTTGGACGAGATTCGACTAGACGACAAAATGCACTTTGTGGAAGAACCTGTGGAAATTATGGACCGGGAGGTCAAGCGGTTGAAGCGTAGTAGGATTCCCATTGTGAAGGTCCGATGGAATTCTAAGCGTGGACCGGAATACACCTGGGAACGTGAGGACTTTTTCAAGGAAAGGTATCCTCATCTGTTCCAGTAGACGAAATGTGAGACAAGAAGAGGCGAGCGCCGGGACGTCGCTCTCTTTAAGGAGGGGTGGATGTGACACCCTAGAATCGAGGTCATTAACGATACCCTAAATTACGCTAATTTTTAAAATTTTTATTAAATTATAATTTCTATAATTTATAAGTATTTTGGTTAGAGCCGATGTTCGAGGTTATAATTTTTACGGTTGACGTTTTAAGAAGGACGATGACGATTACGATCCCGAGGGATGCCCAATTTCATATAATTTTTGACGATTTATCGATAATGTAATTTTTCGAGAATTTTATTTACGATTCGTGTTAAGTTGAGTCGGGTGAGTTTTATAGCCTTCCAAGTACATTTAAAGTATCCTAAAAATATTTTGGAGCGTTCGGGAAGATTTCCGACTCCCGTAAAATTTTCAAAATTGACAAATGAGTCAAACCCGCAAAGTTTTGAGGTCGTTTTCTATTTAAGGACAAAAGAAGCCAAAAATTGCACAAAGGTCCCTCCTAACCCATCAAAAGGGCCAAAATGGATAAACACACAAACACACACAACATTTTCACCAAAAAAATCAAACACTCTCCCTCCTCTCTCTCTCAAACCGACGGACACCCCCACCCACACCAAAAATTCACCAAAAATCTTCTTCCACTTGATTTTTCAAAAATCTAAGGTTAGACCACACTTAGTTTGGTCATTCCCCACATATTCATGTGCTCAAATCCAACATGCATTGATAAAATTTTTTCAAGATTTTTCCATATGATCCAAATTCGTTTTTGAGGCTAAAAGAGCTAATGCATGTTGATAATTAAGTGTTATGGAAGTATAAACACCATGAAAACCCACCAAAATTAATTTGGTTGTGGTGATTGGGTCACCCAAACCCCACGGCAAAGGGGGTGTTTGGGGAGCCATGGTGGTTGTTGATTTTGCATGTTAATCTTGTGGTTGGTTTGATGTTTAAAGGTGTTTTACATAGGTGTTAGTGGTTGCATGTCCATTTTCTTTGATTCTTGATTTTGAGTTTGATTGATCAATAGGGGTAGGATTGAAGTTTGATGTTAGGATATGTTTGGGAAGGCTTAGGATGATGTTTAGTGATGATTAGAAGTCTTGGAATCGAGTCTAAGCATGTTTTTGGTATGGTCATTTTTAGGCAGAAACATTTGGTCCATTTTATAAAAATGATTTTTGTTCCAGGTCTTGAAAACTAAATGTAGTGATAGAGGGTTTTTCTAGCTTTAATTTGGTATAAGGTAGAGCCCGTGACTCAAAACGAGCTAAAAGTTATGACATTTTAAAGATCGGGTACCGGGAGACGAGGACTTTCATAATCCGAATTTGTGTAAAGTTTTAGTCAAATCCCGAGGGTCACAAGTATAATTTGGTAAATGGTCAAGGGTCAAAATTTGGTCCCTAACCTGTGTAAATGAGTCTATATGTTGACTTATGTGTCAAAGAAGTCAAAGGTATTTTTCATATAGGTCAAAGTGGTCAAAATTGGTCGAAGCGCAATTTCAGCCCGTAAAATGTAGTCGTGGAAATGAGTTGCGTAACGGGTCGTAAAAGTGAAAACTTTTGTTGGGATTAAAAACATGTTATCACAGGTCATATAGGATTTTTGGAAATTTTGTCAAATTTTATAAGCATGGTTTAATAAGGTAAAACAGCCCGTACTTTAGTCAAGTACCGGCGAGAATGAGTAAAAAAATGGACAACATAAGTAATGAGAATGAATGGTATAGAATAAATGATACTTGTTGTTTTTGTTTTTGGCGTGAGTTATACTTGTCCTAAGTGACTTGTATATATGTATTTTATACAGTACCGTAAGTATTTAGATGAGATTACTCATTACGCGTTATTTGTGATAGGTGTTGATTTAACCGGGCATCCGTTTCGTCGTCAGTGATCATCCCTCGAACTACCGACTACTTAATATCTAAGGTGTGAATTTATAGCCTCGCTTATATTTATTTCAAATTGTTTTACCCGCGAGGGAAATGCATGCTAGTTTTTAAAAGGAACGTATATCATGAATGATTGTTAGACCCGAAAGTTGCCTTAGAAATTGTGTTGAGTACCAAAGTTGCAAAAGTCCCTAAATTCATGAACTATTAACTATTGTCTTGCCCTCGAGTAGGGGGAAATAGCCGCTTATGCAATTTGTAGTACTACGGGGTTAACGACCCAATGCTAGCCGAGAAGCTGTACTTATAGTAAGTTCTGCGGTAGATTATTTTGTATGAGAAATAAGGTATAATTGCAACTGATGCCTTTAGAAGGGGCACTGGTTTCATCTGAATCATGCCGGTATATTTACGCGGGTGATTGAGTTAACGGATTAGTGTCATGAGCTTAAACACAATTGTCAGTATCCTGATTATAGTTTGTTTGATCGACAAGACTATAAATGATCACGAATGGTTTTATTATATATACGTTCAAATGGATTGAAAAACCTATGAATTCCACTCAACGTTTTCGTTGACCAAATTTTTGGCATGTGTTTCAGGTAACCGCTGAGAAGTAGGATGGAGCATGCATGGGATGGATGTTGTGTGTACGGCTTGGTGTCCGCTTGTTTTTCCCTCCTTTTCTACTTAAACAATTTTTATGTTTAATGTCATGTGGTTGAAAACTGAAGTTTTTGGGTTGAGATTCATGGGGACCGAAAACGCTAAACTCTGGGTACTATTTGGGGTTGGAAAAACTGTGGACATGTATTATCTAAAAATTTTAAATTTCAAGTTTTAAGTCGACGTCTTTTTAGCGTCGTTTGATATATCTTGTGTGCAATGAATACTGTGTAGCACCCATTGTTGTAGTTCCGCTGCGCATACCAAATGTGGGGGTGTTACAAATTTGGTTTCCTAAACCGGTCGGTTTAAGCCGTTAAGGGAAACCTGGACATTTTTTAGTTCTGCGAATGTGATATGTACGTAGGTAGCGTTGCACGCTTTTAGAAAAGGCAGTTTACAACTTGTATGCGAGGTAAATATACTAAAACAAACAACCCTTTAATATATTCACATCTTCTGAAAATAAAAAAATTATAGCCTCGAGAAATATCACAAACCTTTTTTCTGATTTAACGCGTTGTTCTTGGTCGCACGGGAAACAGCGGGTTTAGTTCCACGCAGACTGTGACTCTAGTTCGGTGTCAGTTACCGCCATTAGACGCGAAGATTGAGTAAATCCACACATACAATGCTGTAACAACAACAAAAGACACGTTAAAAACGACACATGACAACTCATAAAACCTACAAGAAGAGATCGAGAAGAACAAAAGAACTCACTGTTCAGGGCAACAAACAACACAAAACTCTTTAATGCGGATGGAGTGGCAGAGGCAGTTGCGTGAGCATCGTCAGTATGAACACACGTTGTAACAATGCTTTGATTAGCCTCGGGGTGCACTTCAGATGTCACCTATTTTAACAACAAATCAGAAGATCAACGTTGACCCATGGTATCATAAAATCTAAACACAATGCCAAATATCTTCTTTTCTACTTAATATAACAGTTAAAATCGATTCCATTCATTGCTTTTTAAAACGAATTCGAAATATATGTAGCTTAAGTTGTTCATTCAACATAACTCATTTCAGTCTCAAAAGCAAAAAATACTTGGCTAGTACATGTTTTAAAAAACAATAAGCGAACTGTAGATGACGATTCGCCATCTCATAGGTGGGATTTTTAGAGAGAGAAATCGTGTGGCCGTATTTGATATTAAGGGTTGTAACAGATCTAATAGAAGAGTTGTTGAACTTACCAATTCAAGTTTGTATCTCCTTCGTCGGAGATTGCGAATGGTGGCCTGTATACACATCACAATAACAATACATTAGCAAATAAACAAAAAGGTAACAAAAAACAGATTAAACCGAAGTTATATCAAAACAAACCAGTCGAAACTAAAACCCTAAATTTCATGTTCATCAAATACAAAACCTAATTTTTAATCAAAGTCCTAATTCAAAAAAGTTAATACCCATATAGTTAAATACAAAAACAACCCATAAAAAAAGGAAAAAAATACCTTCAAGCCGAGTCGATTCAACCAAGATCTACAAAAAAAACATATATAAAATAAATGAAAACACACGTATATATACTAACGAAATCATAAAAACCCATAAACCATATTAAGAAAATAAACATAGTGGGTGTGTGTGTGGAGATGGAGACGATAAATAGGAGAAGTTTCCGGAAGTGGGCTGAAAATAATAAGATAATGATTCGGTGGAGATATACGATAAAGAACACGTAAGAGGCAAGAGGGGCACGTGCCAGAAAATTTTCCCGCCAAACAGAATAAAAAACTATTGAAGTACTGTAGCAAAAGCTTCCATAAACAGTATATAGTATTAGGAGGCGTTTGGTAGCAGGGTGTCACAATCAAACTATCACATTCATACCCATTACAAGTGTTTGTTTCGACATGTAAGAATGAAACTATCATTGTTATACCCATAGACTCATATCATAGGGTGAAAGGCACCTTTTGCTCCATTCATGTGGGGCCCTCTTTTTTCAACTGCATATCATGATTATCTAATTAATAGATAAAAGCGTCTTATGATTTAATCGTTTAAAACATGATTTTGATGAGGATGCCTTTTATAAAGAATTGATGAAGATACCTTTTATAAAGAATTGATGAAGATGATATAAATGTCAAATAAAATGATTGTTTTTGTGTGTGAAACAATTTGCTGTTTTTTTTCTCTTTTTTTCTTTGTACTATTTTGGGTAATGTGATGAAGATGAAGCAATTCATACCCATATTTTATAAATGAATCCAAACAACAACTATGAAAGTGATATAATTATTGTCATTCCATTCTACACCCATAGTTATTCCCATTGTGATTCACAAGAAGAAACCAAACGGCTCCTTAATTTACTTGGTTAATAAGTATGTAATTGTATGTGTCACTCATTTAGTTGAGATAACAGTAATCTTACATCTGCTCAGTTAGTCACGAATGCTATTACCTAGTATAACATGTGTCTTGACATTGAATCATTAGCTCAGTTAGTCACTACTATATGGTTTAATACTACGGATGTGCATCACTAAGTTAATGCTAGAAAATAAGGGTGTCATTGTATTTGTACATTATGCTTTCCAAAGTAATGACACCAATATAACAATATTCTATTTCTTTACTTTCTTTTTTTTTGTACATGATGATATCACAAGATAATTAGGCGTGTAGAAATAGTGAGTGGGGTAAGATAAATATAAAATCTTCTCCTATAATCTGTTAAAGCGAGTATTATGTAAGTCCGATATTTTAAAAGTTACGCGATTTAAAAGTTACGCATAAAACACGAAAAATAAATGGGGGCTTATTATTTACTGTAATAAAAGACAATGCATTTTATAGAAAAATTACGCTTAAATGTTTAACGTAAAATATAAAGAATGCACGTAAACCAAATAATTAAAACGACGACAACAAAAATATTTTTATGCCCTGAGGAGAATATTTACGATCGATGTCTAACATAGACATTGCTAGTAAATAATAAAAGATACATATTCGATACATTAAAGCCATAACCTTGTCGGTTAACCGAAAATTCAATATTTTTTTATAAAAATAAACATGATAATCAAAAGTCGGGTTATAAATATTGATTAAAAAATTACGAATTGCTAGAAAAGTGCATATTGATTATGCAATTCTTTTAGCGTTCATGAGTCCGTATGCCATGATTAAAACATCGTTTTTAGATATTTGGTATTTGCAATGTTGAAAATCAATTTTTCGGCATGACGTAAGTAGTGGGAAGACTTTTGAAAAGCCTTTGATCAGTTAGGGATTCCTAGTATTGCTAAATGATTTGGTTTGAAGGAATTATGCATACCAAGTGTTTTTAACATCATAATCAACTAATGCATTTATTAAACTTACTAACCTAGATGAATCCCAAATTTTTTGATTTTATGCAATTAAATAGAACCCTAGACTCAGATTCAAGAGAGTGTAGTAATTAAAGGATGAATTAAGTAAAGGATACTTACAGTGGATGATTTTGCACAAATTGAATGGTTAGTTATAGCCTAGATTGGTTAGAGAGATGAAAAAGTGGTGGTGATGGTCGTGTTTTGCAAAAAATAAGAGTAGAGTATGATGTTTTGGGTGTCTAGTAACTGATTTTAGACTTGGAGAAGTTCTCTGCACACCCACGGACCTTACACGACCCCTTGGGAAGGGGTCTGCTGGTGCAGGGGACAACAAGTTTGGTTTTATGACGAGATTTCCATTAATCATATCCTTAGCAAGTTAAACGGTTCAGTCAAATAACCATTCTAGATTTTAAGCCAAATAACACTATATAAGCAAATATGTGTATTAAAACTATCCGTCCTAAACAACAGCAGATTCTGATTACACCGGGATTCATGTGTTTTAACTAGAATGTGATACATAAATATTTTTGATACATACATAATTGTGTATCAAAATCTATGGGTTTCCACCATGTACAAATCTAACTAGAAACAATAGATTATGATACACCGAAATCTGTGTGTTTTACCGATAATTCGGTACACTTGTGTTTTTAGTTGTGTTTCATGGATATTTGGGTTTTGAATGGGTTGCAGCGAGGTTTGGTTTTTGTGAGGATTCTTGGGCGTATTTTGGAAGTGGCGACATACATTTGGTCTAATAATGAAGGCTCTTAACTTTTGTTGTTAGCATGTCATTATTTTAGTCATGGTGGTAGCTTTATTTTTATAGTTGTGGTGGAGATGGGATAATTTTTTGTATACAAATGAAAGTGAGAGATGGAGGCTGCGAATTAAGTTTTTAGGGTTGAGGTATTCAATATTTGACACTCCGATTAGAGTATTCAACAATGAATCATTTTCATACATTTCACTAAATCTCACATCTTAAAACAAAGCCCATATTCTGGCGTAAGGTTGATGACTTATCAAAGTCATAGCTTTTTACACCCCAACCGAACTTGCACTAAAAAAGCATACACAAATTGTTTTTCTCTTTCTTTACGTTTAGGGATTTCTTGTATTATAGTTAATTTATTGTATACCTAAATCCATTTTAGGTCAGAATAGATCGACAAATCAATAGGTTAAGGTTGTGGTTTATTAATTTATTAATATAGATCAAATTTTGCAAGTTTTGTTAGTATTTTATTTATGTTGGATCTTTTGGTCAAAATTTGTACTTGTAAGGTCAAATACACAAAAATAAGAATAAGACTAATATGGGCCTTGAATCCAAAATGAAATATTATATATGCCAATAAAAAACGATTTTCGAGCAAGATTTTATAATGGTACAAATGGGTTTATCTAAAGAAAATTATTCACCGTTAAAATGTATAAACGAAAAATATATGCTCGCTACAAAATATAAACGAAAAATATATGCTCGCTAGAAAATTTATTTCTACTACTTTTTTTGAACAACACATAAATATGTACTACTTATAAAAGAGATTGTTCTCTCTCTCTCTCCAAAATTTTAAGTAGTACAACGTTTCAAGGTTTTGGTACAAACCTTTACAACCCAGAAGTTTCATAAATTTATTTGTGTATTAATTGGTGGGCAATAAACATTAAATGACAAAATTAATACAAATTAATATGCAAAATGTTCAAATGATTATTGCTATAGATTGTAACTTTTTAGATACAATTATTTAAATTGTTTACTATAAAGTTTTATATCAAATTTCTATGTTTGATTTTGAACCATTTTATTTTTTTTCTTCATAATTTTTATTTTTGAATACATATGTCGTCTATGTATGCGTTTTAGTACAAATTTAGTGAAATACTGTTCATTTTGTTAATAAATTCGATTAAATCATACACATCAAGTAGGAACATTTTAAGGTCATTATGATGTATGAAAAGTGTAAGCATATAAATTAAGAAGATTTCTATTTTATATGTTATATAATATTATGACAAATGTTACACAGATTTACAAATATTTTTCACCATCAATCGTCACAATCTCGTAATACTGTTTTTATACAAAATGGTTTATTATTGCTCACAGTTATCCTAATTTAAAGCTATCGTCATTATTAATAGATATAAATATAAAACATCGCGCTTGCAAAATTTTAGTTTTAAAGTAGCCGTAGCCGCAACGCACGGGTACCCTGCTAGTACATCATAATGACCTTAAAATCTTTCTACTTTGATGTGTACGATTTAATTGATTTAATTAGCAAAATGCTCAATATTTCATGAAATTTGTACTAAATACATACATAAACGATATATGTCTTTAAAAATGCAAATATATAAAAAAATGGTTCAAATTCAAACACAAAAATTTGATATTAAACTTACATTAGCAAATAATTGAAATAACTGTATCTAAAAAATTAGAATTTATAACAATAATCATTTGTAGATGTTGCATATTAAATATTTTAGTTAATGTGTATTGCCCATCAATTAATATAGAAATAAATTTATGAAATATTTGTGTTGTAAAAATTTGTACCAAGACCTTATAGCGTTGTACTACTTAAAATATTGGAGAGAGAGAGAGTGCAATATCTTATATAAGTAGTACAGGTTTGTGTATTGTACAAAAAAGTAGTACAATATAATATAACGGTTCCATTTTATAAATTTCGGTGGGTCCTCTTCGGTTCGTCTTCTGACGGTTTTTATTGGCTAGTTGAACTGACTGTGACTCCGGTTTCCAATTTTCAGTTGAACCTCATCATTTTAAATAGACAATATTCTTTTAATTGTTATACAATGTGAATATATTAGGTATTAATTACTATATATTAGTTAGTTTTAATATGAGTACTAAAGTATGTATTAATTAATTTTAATATTATGTATTAATTAATTTTAATAATGAGTATTAAATTATGCATTAATAATTTTAATAATGAGAATTAAATTGTGTATAAATTAGTTTTTAATTATGTTTATATACTTGTAAATTATGCATATAATGTTGTAAGTTGATTTTGTTACATTTTTCAGAATAGAATGTGTTTTCTTATAATATATAGAATAGATATAGATATAGATATCATCTATTTAAAGAATAAATGATTTACTAGTTATCATTTATTTTTCATCGAACCAAAAAAAATCTATTATTCACCCTTATTAAAAGAACATATTCTCAAAGATTAAACCGCCAGAATACAAAAAAAACATCACCACGAAAAGAATATTTGTGTCTTTTTAATAGATGGTACTTTGATATATATTCCATAATTTTTATTGTAGAAATTTTTGGCTAAAAAACACACATTTTTTTGTTTTTACAACATAAAAAAGAACTTTTACAATTATTTACAAAATATTGTAAGACAAACGAATAACAAGTCGCGACACTAATGATTTTTAGTTGAAACGTTATTTTTTCTAAATGCCACATTTGTGATACTAAGTGTTATAACATTACTTTTCGGGAACCTGTACGTTGGACTACGTTGAGTAATTCTACCACTACCTATTCATTGAAAATGACTGTTTTCAACGCAAAATAAAAAAAAATCATGTGTAGTTTCGTAAATCACACGTGATTTCATAAAATTAGATGTGATTTTCAAAGTAATGACGAGAATATTTTTATCATTTAGTAGACAGTAATTTTCGTAAATTTTTGACGATTTTTTTATTATTGAAATTTCCTCAAAAAAGTTTATAGGTGGTTTATAAATCACTTGTGATTTGTTGTTTTAAAATCTACGTGTGATTTTATAAATCGCATGCGAATTTACAAATTCACACGTGATATTAAAAAACAAATAACATGTATTTTGAAAATGCATAAGTCGCGTATGATTTCACAAATTCTCGTGTGATTTTAAAATTAATAAATCACATGTGTTTTTCTATAAAAAATTATAGATTTTTTTTAAAGTTTATATATAAAGTGCTTGTCCATAGAACAAAATTTAATTCTTGTTGCAGTTAGATAATTAGTTTTGCTTTATAG
Source organism: Glebionis coronaria (assembly GCA_025667525.1). Taxonomy (NCBI): domain Eukaryota; kingdom Viridiplantae; phylum Streptophyta; class Magnoliopsida; order Asterales; family Asteraceae; genus Glebionis; species Glebionis coronaria. Next base: position 15,683,374 of record CM046875.1, read on the forward strand.
TTAGCGGGTTGTGAAATATTTTAACTTTAAAAAATAGAATGAAATTAAGTTTTTTAAATAAATTAAAATCCAAACATATATAGAATGACTTACATAGAAAGACCCTCTATGTAAACTTTTTTTTAAGGATCTAAATCATTGGATGAAATATGATAAGTGGTTGAGATTAAGTGATTTATTATTTGATTAGATAATGTTTCATATGAATCTTTTCTGTCATTACGTTAATGGTATTCAATGAAAAAAGCTAGTCACAGAAACCTACTTATAAACAATATTACGTGTTCAGTTAAATCGACATTAAAAATGCAACTAATTCAAGACAATGTCAAAAAGTATGTTATGAAATATATGCTTTACATATAAGAAATTAAGAAATAAAGTAAATGAAGATGAAATCAAGGAAAATATGTCTTATATATGTATTTGATATGGCTTGCAAACATGGAGTCTAATTTATATGTTTACATAATACTTGACTCTGGCCAAGGACCTTCGAACTGCCAGTCCGGTCCTGGAAATGGAGAGTTATGCTTAGATACATAAAATCCTTCCGGTCTAACTGACCAATAACAATGTACCATACCAAACGGAAACTTGTATGTAAAGCACTTCTTGTAGATGTGCTTGCTCCACAACCTTATAGTAATGTTCCTTGTACCCCAAGTGAAGTCGCCATACCACCACTTCCAATCTTGACAAAAGTACCAATCATGTACACTCCCAGGAGGCATGGGACAGTTGTTACAACGAGGGTTTTCTTCATGATTTACACGCAGACTCATTTTGAATTCCTCTGACATGTCATTAGTTACAAACATATGCCACTTGGGCATGCCCACACATACAAATTCAGGTGAATCATTATATGAAAATGTAGGGCTGAGGAACAAAACTCCAACCACAAAGAGCATAACCATTGTGTATTGTTTGAAAAATGAAAGATTCATTCTTTTATATGGCATATTGACTACTTTCAATATGAATATATATCATCTCTATGAAATAAATATTTTTAAGATTGTTTAGATTTTCTCAAATCTCCATAATTTACTTATAATATTACATATTACTATAATTATTTAAAAAATAAAAATAGCACTTAATGCATTGTCAAATCATCATAATTCATTTATTACTTAATGAAACTAGAGCTCGTGTACACATGTAGTTTAAGGAAATAGAGTTTCTCTTAATCAAGCATATAGTTGAGCTAATTTTAATGCTTATTTATTCTCATATGCTGGCGGACTAATTTGTACCATTCATTAAATTATAACTCTAATAAGAAAGGGGAGACGCGAAAACCAATTGTTGATCCTTTTGAATAGATCTTAAGCCTGTTAAGGATTATACATAGCTTGTAAATAAACTAAGCATGAGAGAGAATCTACTAACAAATATAAGTTATGTGGAATCTAACATATCAAAAGCTAAGAAGAACAAGGTTTACTAACTATCGATTCTCTTAATAATCGTAAAACTGTGTTGAGGTACAAATTCCTCAATACACCTATGTTCCTTTTATACTATAAAGAACTCTAGAATATTCTATTAGGATACATATATCACACACGATATACTCCTAACATAACTAAGACATATCTTTACTAAATATATAATCGTCCTTATCAATCTACCGGTATTTAACATTAATATTGTCGGTACTTGCATATACTGCGACAATACTAAGGTATTTACTATAACTAACGATACTTACTACATGCCTAGCGGTACCTCAGCACTTATACAAATAGTTCCCAACAATCCTCCCCTAAACATGAATGATCACTTGTTATCTTCTTGTTTCTCTGTCTTGAATATATGGAGCTTCACGTCTTCACATTTAGCCTATAGAGCTCATATTCTTTAGGGTAAGGTTGTAATCTTTTAACTTATATTACAAAGAATGCATTCAAACACACTGTCACTTCCTTCTTCTGGTATGATGAACTCTGAAACATGTAAAGTTCATCTTTAACTTCAAGGCTTGATCCTCTGAGTATTTGAACTTTTGACTTTAACAGAAACAATCTTTGTGCAACATCTTAAATAGCAATTGATATCTAAGACATGTTGACTCTATATCTAATCTTCATGGTTCTTTTCATTTGTGCATCAACATCTTGTAACAACTCACCTGCATAAGACAATTAACAACAAATCAATCTGTATTAGTAATGTGATTTTTGGTAAATCATCAACCATCAATGGATTTCATTATTCTTTACCATTTAGTCGTTTTCTCTAGAATAGCCAATACTTTATTTTTCAAGAATAAGGTGTATTGATTACCTTACAAGTATTTAGTAAACTGTCAACCATTATCAGATTTAAGTTGTCTTTACCTAGAGCCATTTGTTGTTGGACTAGCCAACTCTTTGTAATTAAGCATGGTGAGTTAATGACCATGTAGTTTTTAGCAAACTACCAGCTATCAACGGATTTGAAAGGTCTTTACCAACGACCATCTTCTTATGGACTAGCCAGTTCTTATATGGATTAGACATGGTGAACTTATTATCGTTTAAAAAGTGTGGCTGAAAGCCAAATACTTAAAGTTCTCTTTCGGCCTCCCCATCCTTCTCAAGATCCTTGATATGTTGTTTTACAAGTCTTATCAGTTCCAATGCAACTGTTCACTTTTTTGTAACTTAAGTTCCAACAGTCTCTCTAGCATCACTCTCTTAAAATGATTTCTTCTTTCTTGTAGCAGATAGAGAGTAATATCATTGATTTCTACGGTGTGAATACCACAAGAACGATAAAACCTCCATTGTGTGGGAATCCATGTATCTTGATTCTTCCAAAAGTCCTCACTATACTTGTCTAGAGTCTCATATATTACTTTCAACTCCTCACCTAAAAGGACATATTCCCATTTTCCCTCACACCTAATTCTGACAGCTTCATATAGCTCTCAGATATCCTGTCTGTCTAGAATTTGTAAAAATCTTCCAACTAACGAAATAACATGTGTGATCCATCAGCTCTGAAAATACTTTGAAATTCAATCCCATTATTGATTGCAACTTTCCAACAAAGTATAGGTGATCTCCTTTCCATGATCTTTGTGTCCACGAACTGATCTTCAAATTCAACAATTATAAGGCATTTTTGATGTTCTTCATCACTGTCATCAGCATGCATCATCCTCAATCTTTTCCTTGCAGTACTTTTTCTGTGAGGTGCCTTCCTCTTTAATGACACTTCCTTAGATACATGTTCTTGGTTAGAAGTACCTTCCTCAGGCATTATCTTCTTTGCATGTACCGTCTCCTCTTCATGTACCGTTTCATCTCCATGTATCGTTTCATCTATGTACATCTTGTACATAAGCTTCTTTATGAACACTTTGAGCAGTATTTCCCTCATCCAGAACTTTTTTGTTAGTCACCTTTGGTAGCTCCTTGACCTCGTGGTCAACTTCTTAGGCCTACTACCTTCTAGTATCTCTACTATTCTTGGTGTTTCTTTGGGGGTACTCCTTGATCTTCGTTCATTCATCTCTTTAATAGCTTGCTCATCCCTTGTAGATCCAATAGCAACAAAATTATCAACACTCCTTTTGTGATTTTCATAAAGAGCATGAATCTCATCAAAACTCCTTGATTTGACTTGTGCAAGTTTAGAAGGTCCTATATGTTTGAGATAGGTGATCATCTGATTTCTGAGTTGTGACTTGGTGGGTGGCTTTGCTTTGTTTGCCTTTGCTCTTTGTTCAGCAAAGTGCCTCTTTTGTTCTCTCACCAACTCCATGAACAACCTCATGTCACACCCCCAAATAATCAGAGTAATTAAATACAATGGGGTGCGACTATCATGACTATTATAAGACATAGATATAAAGAACGACCTTGAAAAATTGTTTTAATTCATCAAATATAAGTAAACAGTTCGGAAGCATTTGATACATCATTATAAAATAAACCAATTTTTGAAGACATAACATAAGTGTTCAAATTCTCAAAAGATAGTCACGATAAATTATTTATCTCCATAGCACAACCACGTCACTCCTCCGTCTTGATACCTGGGAAAAACATTGCTAAAGTGTCAACACAAAGGTTGGCGAGTTCATAGGTTTAAGTAAAGATAAGTAGGATGAACCATAATATGCAATCAGGCAACCGACATATAACCAAATATAGCTATAATCAAAATAGTATACGTTTTCATTCCTACGTCTAAGCTCATGACACCGAAGCCTTAACCATTATATAATAAGATCCCAAAGCAGATACATATCCAAGGGTATATATGAGGATTTAAATATAAGTGTATCTAATTTGACCACACAGTCACAATTAGATAGGGAGATCAGTCCCAATAGATCTATCCATAACATTTGCGCTTACTCATAATTAATTAAGGCTTCATGATAGTGGGCTAAAGGAAACTAGGATATCATGTACTTAGACATCAAGTAGGCAAACATATAAAGTTTTAGCACTTATGTTCATCCATAAAAATAAGCAATGTTCTCACCACAATAGCATTTAAAACTAGTAAAGTGAAGGGCTATGAAACTCACCTCAATGAAATGGCAAAGTATGAACGATAGTAACGACACACGAAAATAAGACACGTAAGTCGATGCGTAAATGATCTACTCGTAACTTAAGTAAATTATTTGTACCTAGGTTATATACACAAAATAATAATTAATAAGGAACTTGGTTGATAATATGTACTTGCATCTAATTTATAAATGGGTTTTGCACGTGCTTTTTCCACATTCATAAAATATGGCCACCGGGTCGTCTTTGACGGTCAATAAATCATTGAATAATAGTCCTAAAAATAAACAGGTTATCTATATGAAAAATAGGTTGCGAGGTCGTCAATAGTTGATAAATACTGCTCTTGGTTTAAGTTCCTATGTATTTCAAATAATAGGTCATAGTGAGCTAGTCCGTCAAGCATAAAACCAATAAGAGTTTAAGTGACTAACCGACTTTTCTAGCATTTTTAAACGCACGCCCCGGGCTTAATAATGATCCATAAGTCAAACAATAATATCACCATAAACTAGGCCGCGTCGAGATTAGTATGGTATATTTAGTTTGATAAGGAGGACTCATTCGATGTGTAAAATGATGCCGTGAAGTCGGGTTCATGGCCGACTTCCAAGCTATATTACTTATATCTAGCTTGAGAATTAAAGGTTTTAGTGTTTTTTGTGTTCAAACTCACTTGGTCCTACCTCACTACCATTCGCATGTACAAACATGCATATATATGATTTTTATTAAGCAAAATGAGTACTTTGGTTTTTAACTTGTTTGCTTCTGCTTGTCTATTCTACATATATGCAAACTAGGGGTGAGCAGGATCCGCACTGCAAACCGCAAAATCCGAAAAACCCGCAAAAACCGCACCACATAAACCGCACCACATAAAAACCGGTGGATCGGTTTAAAGAAAAATAAAAAACCGATTTTGCGGTGCGGTTTCGGTTTTACCTGTAAATCCGCACCACTTAACCCGCACCGATCCGCAAGTATATTTAATATTATTCATAATAGTTCAAGTTCCAACCATATATCAAACATAGCGTTCAAACAAAATTGCTTTTAAAAAAGACTTCCTTTTTGGGCTTTACTCTGCTATACAAGTTTACAAGTACACACATAGTACATCAAAAATAAAAAATTATCTGATATATCATTATCATCAACAGTTATACCATTGGAACTCATTATCTTCTCTAATCTCGAATATGGAGCTGCTGAAACAAGTTTTATATCTAAAATTTTATAATCATTCGAGATCTAAAATTTGACTCCAAAGCAAAACCCTTCTTGTTATCTACTGGTAAGACATTTTAGTTATGTTTTAAGTTCTTTATATTTAATTTTATTATTCATAATTGTATGATTAATTGTTGAACTTTTACCATGTATCATATCACAAACCCTTTAATTTTTATTTCGATTTGTATGATTAATTGTTCATAATTGTTATTAAATTTGTGTGATTAATTGTTGAACTTCTGTATGATTAATTTTTATTTCGATTTGTATGATTAATTTACCATGTATCATATCACAAACCCTTTTATTATTCATAATTGTATGATTAATTGTTGAACTTCTGATGATCAATTTGTGTTTTTGAATATCTGATTATATGTTATTAAATTTTTGGTTATATGTTATTTATTCTTGGTTTTTTTAGATGGAAGAAGGCAATGAGCAAAACGACGTTCATGTTGAAGCACCTGTTATCGATGTCGAGGAACCAGTTATCGATGTCGACCAACCAGTTATCGATGTTGATGAAGGCATTCAAGGCAATGAGGAAGATGAGGAGGTTCGTAGAAGGAGATCGTTTGTTTGGGATCATTTTACATTCGTAAAAGGTGCTATGAAACATAAATGTCCTTATTGCAAAACGTGGTTAGCTTTTGGGACGAGAAAACATGGTACTAGCGCCATGGGTAGTCATTTAAAATTCTCGTGCCCGACGTCACCAGTTTATGTGAAACTGACAGATAGGAAAAAACAATCCACGCTTAGTTTTAAGCCACCAACTGTGGGGCATTCGGGGGGTAATCTGGTAACTCACTCTTTTAGCCAAGAAAAATGTAGGAAATCCCTTGCTAGAATGTGTATAAAAGACAACCAGCCTTTTAGTATTGTTGATGATGAGGGGTTTAGGGAATTCGTATGGGATTTGAATCCTGAATTTGAAATACCATCTAGGTGGACCGTAGCTAGGGATTGTTTATCTTTATTCCAAGAAGAGAAAATTAAACTCAAACATCTTTTAAAAAATCAAACAGTGTGTCTTACTACCGATACGTGGACGTCCGTTCAAAACTACAATTATATGTGTTTAACGGCCCACTGGATTGATGAAAAGTGGAACTTGAATAAGAAAATTCTTAACTTTTGTCAAATAGCAAATCATAAAGGTGTGACGATAGGAAAGTTGGTTTATCGTTGTTTACAAGATTGGGGTATTGATCGGGTTTTTACAATAACGGTTGACAATGCTTCTGCTAACGATGGTGCAATTAAATTTTTAAAAACTCTTCTTAAGGGACCTAATTTGGTGTTGGATTGCAAGTATTTGCATTTAAGGTGTTGCGCGCATATTATCAATCTTGTTGTGAGAGATGGTCTTGAAGAGCATATAAATTCTGTTGACAAAATCCGAAATGCAGTGAGGTACTTGAGATCATCACCTAGTAGGTTAATTAGCTTTGAAGAGAGTGTCGAGTTTGAAAAGATTGATTGTGGAAGAAAACCATGTCTCGATGTAGATACGCGATGGAATTCTACATTTCTAATGCTCGAAACAGCTTTGAAGTTTCAATCTGCATTTGATAGGTAAACAATTTAGCTTCTGATCTTTCTTACATTTATTGTATACCATGGAATTTCTTATGAATGCTTAAACTGAATACCTGCAAATCTGATTCGCAGTAGCTTATAACTAGTAGCTTATAATCAGTAGCTTATAACTAGTAACTTATAATCAGTAGCTTATAACCAGTAGCTTATAACCAGTAGCTTATAACCAGTAGCTTATAACCAGTAGCTTAGAACGGGTCAGCAGTAGAATTCCCCACATAGGAATGATTATACTTTTCTGATGCATGAATACCTTCCTGCAACTTATATTTAACTGTGTTTTTGAATTTTTCCTGTACCCGGATAGTAACGTGAATTGGTGCCATGTCTTACCCTACTTTAGTTCCCATCACTTCCACCATATATCAGATATCGAACCTTGTATACAGAAGTGTACTTACTCCTATGTGGGATTAAAGTTCTCCGTCAAAATTGTACGTGAATTGTGTAACGCTTTAATGAAAGGCTCATTGGTTAATGGCTGTGTTCTTGCCTGTAATTCATGATAAGCAAGACTGTATGATCAAAGCAGCATATTCCAACAAGTTCTTTTCTGCTTTGCAAATCATTATTCCATTTCAGTTCATTTCTTGTTTTTGCTTCATTATCTAGAGTAATATTTCTTTTCTATTTTCTACATTACCGAAATCATCAGCATTGTCTTGCTTTGTTCATCCTTGTTCTTCTTCACGTATTCTCGCAACTGTGTTTGCTGCTCAGAAGAGTTTAAATTGTTAAAAGGCGAGAGTGAGGGAAATACTTTTGATTCTGGTTTGTCGCGAGGATGACTGGGTGAACATGAACACTTCTTTCCTAGTTTAAATTGTTAATCAGCTGGTCCTCTCTGTTTAAAAAAGCAAGCCTATTGCCTGTTATACCTGAGAATACAGAATGCCTATTGCCTGTTATACCTGAGAATACAGAATACCTGCAGTTGATAATACAGAATCGATCATCATCACAATCACGGATAGAATTCAGAATGCCTATTGCCTGTTATACCTGAGAATACAGAATACCTGCAGTTGATAATACAGAATACTGTACATACTGTATTCTGCAGTAGCTTGTAGCTTGTAACTTGCTTGGTTTATACTTTATAAAACATTAGACTTGGTTTCTGCATGCTTCAAGTTATCAATCCAAATTATCGATCTTACTTTCGTAGTGAAGTTGAGGATGACGGCGAGGATAGTACTAGAAGTAGAAAGCGAAAAAAGAATGATAGAGTTTTAGGAGCTCCGGATGAGGGTGACTGGGAGTATGCAAGGTATTACCTATAATTCTTTCTATAGAAACATGATATATAAGGAACATAATATGTTAACCGACTGTTTTAAAAAATAGGTCAATCATGGAGTATTTGCGGATCTTTTTTAGTGTCACAAAGAAGATTTCAGGTTCAAAGTATGTTACAGCTAATTTATTTTTTGGCGAGCTTGTCACAATGCACGCAACAATATCACAAATGTGTGAGCATACTGATGAAAAAAAGAAGAAAATGGCATTGTCGATGAAAGATAAGTACGACAAATATTAGGATAATTTGGATAACATGAACTATTTGTTGCATGTTGCATTAGTTTTAGATCCGAGAAACAAGTTGTACTATCTTAAGTATTGTTTGGGATTGATATATGGGGAACCTGAAGAAAGTGAGATGGATATGTTTGAAAGTGATGACGATGACATTTCTAAAAGAGGGCAGGTTGTAAAACGTGTGAAATCCACTTTAACCGAGTTGTATAAACATTAAAGATGAAAGCAGACAAGGAAAAACATCAAAACACACCTGTTCCTTCATCTTCTACACCTCATACTTGTGTTGCTACTCGCTTGAAAATGGACATTGAGAGTGGTTTTGGAAAGTATATGGAAAAACGAGAAGGGATCAAGAACACTGAAGTTGATATCTATTTACGTGATGGGACTGAAAAAAGGGATGAGAAATTTGATGTCTTAGGTTGGTGGAAGCAAAATTCGGAGAAATTTCCTATTTTATCTCAAGTAGCTAGGCACGTTTTAGCAATGCCAATATCTACGGTTGCCTCAGAGTCGGCGTTTAGTACCGGTGGTAGGGTTATTGATAAGTTTAGAAGCTCACTTACCCCCAAAACCGCGGAAGCTTTAATTTGTACTCAAGATTGGTTACGATGCACGCCAGCTGATGTAGAAGATATGCAAGTTAACGGCCAACAACTTGAAGACCTTGTGGAAAATTTGGCTAAAATTGAACTTGGTAAGAGTTTTTAATTTACTACTTTTTAATTTGCTACTGGTCTACTGTTAGCATTATATACTATAGTTGAAACTTGAAACTTAATTAGTATGTTCTGCTAGTAGTTTTTTACTACTAATATGTTGCATGTTTTATGTAGAGATGTTTTCAACCGGGAAAATGCATATAATGAGTCTCAGTCTCAGTGAATGAAGATTTGAGGAGATTCAAAGACGGAGAAGACAACAAGAAAGTGATGATGTTCTATCTTTTCAGACTTTTGATTATTGATCATCTAACAATGCATGTATTTTGAATTGTATCCCTGCATGTAACTTTTAAACTAGTGATAATTGTGTGCTTCTTGTCTTTGGGCCTTTAATCAACTACCTAGTTTATCATCTTGTCTTACAGGTTATATAAGTGTTTTCATATTAAGCCCAAAAAGGGTTCAAACCCAAAATTATATGGATTGTTACAGTTTACAGTTTATTAAGCCCATTGAGCGGAAGCCCAAAATTACAAAATTGTTATATGTGGTGTGGTGCGGGTAAATCCACAAAAACCCACACTAAAAACCGAAAACCACATAATCCGAAACCGCATGGTTTCGGTTTCGATTTATCTAATATCCGCAGTTGCGGATGTGGTTCGGTTTTAATCAAAATCCGCACCGAACCGCACCATGCTCACCCCTAATGCAAACACACTCATACACCAAAATAGTATTGTACTTCACATCACCTTTTGTTTAATAGCATTTTTTCCCATGAAAAGCTATGAGTCATGTATGTATGTCCATGTATGTGAAATGTATGTGAAAACAAGATAAAAAATCATTTCTTGTTAGTGATGGTTCGTGTAGGCAGCAAGAAAGAAAACCAAAAATATTATTCCTAAGACCATGTTTATTGGTGATCTCCATCAACCGGTTGGAGAGTAACAAGACAAAGTAGCCATTGATTAAAAAACATAAAGAGTACAACTATACAGGTTGGGTTCATGATCTCAATGTCACAAAGTGACTTAGTTTGTCCCAGGTTGCAACTCTTCTCTCTTCTTTATCATTTTTTTATTATTATATCAATTGTTTGTTTTGTCTTGTTCCTCTCCAACCGGTTGGTGAAGATCACAAATAAACATGGTCACACATATTGGACCATCACGTTACAAGAAAGGTTCTTTTTCTTTGTCAGGGGCACACACACACGAAATCATATGTTAAAGAAGTAGAATGCACATTTTTGAATGACTTTTCCCCTGTACCATGCATGCATCTATATTAACACATTAGTTACTATTTTTCCTTGAGGACCTATATGCATACTAATGTCTCACACACACCCCGTGCACGTTATTTGTTTGCTTTCCTCTCTCTGTGTCTTTTTTCTTTATTTGATTATTCTCTCTTTCTTTTGAGTTGATCGTGGTTAATCTTTACAACTGATTATGGGTGATTCCATCAATTCTAAATTTTAACCCCTTGACAAATTTATCATCTTCATTGGTTGGATGTTTCTTTTCTACCTCCATTCCACCAATTGAACTTTGATTTTGTCATTTACCTCTTTAGACATACTTAGCAAATACTTGCTTCTAATTTGAGATTTCTTCTCCTTCTCCCTCTCAAGTTACTTAGTAGGTAGTGATCATATATACATTGGTGTTTCTTTCCTTTCTACTAACCTTTGTGTAGCATGTCACCTTAGCTCATACACTTGGTGCCCCAATCAAGGGGGAGCAACCACCAAGGGGGAGCTACTAGCAAAGTCCGGTTCTCTTCAAAGACTTGTGCTTACCTTTTTGCTACAACAAAGGGGGAGAAATGATAGTGATAAACTCGTTAATAATTCGTTATTTTGTGTTTCTACGTAAATAAGTTTATAGTTTGTCGTAATCAAAAAGGGAGAGATTGTTAATTTAAGTGATACCTAAAAACATTATTAGTGTTAAGTAATCTTTCTTAGTTTTGATCACAACAAACTATACAACACATTTAGTGTAAAACACAAAACGAATTATTTAACTAACACTATCATCAAGGTAATAATCATATCACTAACTTTTCTTAATCATACTTAGTGATCATCAAAGTGATTATCCTTAAAACTCACTTTTGTTAATATGACAAAAGATTTTTTAATAAACTTTCTTTTTAAGAAAATGTTTTATTAAAATAGAAAATGTAAATTTGAAAATGGCATGTTCCATATGCCATAAGAATATCCTTTGAAGGTTTCAAAAACCTCAGATATTCCTACCCCACTAAAAGAAAAAAAAGGGAGCCGACTCTACTGGGCGGTACCATAAATAGCAAGGCGGTTCCTTAGCGATATGGAACCGGCGGCTAGTTAAGGATCCGCGCCCAGCTAGCCGTTACACTTTGTCTTCTATAAATAGTGGATCAAATCTCATTTTTCAATAACCCTCTTAGACGTTTTTCTCAGCCCCTTTTCTCTTTTCTATAGCATAATCATTAGTAAATGATCACTTAATGTGTTAAGTATGTTTACATATGATTATCCTCTTGATCCCCTCCTTTACTTTGTCCAATGAGAAGATCACTCACTCACTAGTGTTGTGATAAAGATGAAACCATGAATTAGTCATGTTCATCATGTTAGCCTTTTTGTTTTTGTTGATCCATTTGTATTTATGAATACTTGGACTAGTTTTGTTCATCCAAGCTATTTGTGAATACTTGGATTTGTTGTGTACATATGTGTTTGCTTGGATTTGTGTTGTGTAGATCCAAGCTACATGTGTGTACTTGGATTTGTTTAGTTGAGTTGTAATAGATTGTGTAGTAGTTCTCACTAAACTATAAAGTGATGTGGTTGTATCTTGTGAGTTCTCACAAAACTTGAAAGTGATTAGTAGTTGTGTTGTATGAAGTTCTCACTTAGCTTCAAAGTGAAGAGTCGTGAAGAATGATTCTAGCTTTGGATTAGAACTCGGCATCTAGCCTTGTGTCGTTAAATTGTGAAGTAGGCAACGTTGTGTAGATTGGTCCTAGCTAAAGATTAGGTCTCCACATTTAGATTAGTTTCGGGAAATAATGTAAGCGACGATGTAAGGCTTTCTCCGACAAGAAGGGAGCTTGTGGATATAGTGGAAATCTCGAGTAGGTGTACTCGAGGAGTGGAGTAGAAACGAGGATAGAGCCTCGTTGTTGAACCACTATAAATCTTGGTGTCTTGTCATTAGGTTGTCTCTTTCCTTACTCCTTACTTATTTCATTATCATTATACTTACCTATTATCATTGCTAATGCATTTGAATTGAATCTAATCATTATGCAACTTAGCTTCAAGTAAAAGATAGTTTTGATACAAACCTAATTGAAAGTAATTTTAATTAGGTGACTAATCGAAGAGAAACTATTCAACCCCCCCCCCCCCCTTCTAGTTTCTACAAAAATGTTAGGTTCTCTAATAACTACTCAAAGTTAGTCTGTGGGCCGGGTTTATGGTTAGGACAAAAGTTTAGATTTTTTTTTTGGGCTAAATCTCCAAAAGCTTTGTTACTTTTTAATAGTTTGGCAACAAAGTGATAAACCATTCAATTTTGATTTTTCTATATGATGAACTGGTCAATCGTCCAACTTTAGATGTGTTTGGTAACAACATAATACCATCTCTTAATTATTATATTGGTTTTGACCGATTATGCGATAAATACTAGCAAAATGATTCAACGATTTTTAATTTTTAGACGAAATTTCGTTATTAGGATGAGGATGTGCAATATATTTCGAAAATAATAGTTGCTTTGGCTATACAAGTTTAAATACAATGTATTGGGCTTAAGAATTCTACCCGAGTCTTTGTATAGATAAAAACCCCCGCCATCACTCTTAAACTCACATCTAACCTAAGAAAAAAACAAGATTCAAACTTGAAATTTTGGTTGTATAACTCAATTGTGTTTCGAAACTTATTCGCACGGGCCATGACTTTAACCAAACTTTGAAACAAACCACATTGACACGATCCCAACACCAACATTACGCCTCAAACACTTAGGCACACCTTATTTTTAGCGCACCAGATAAAAGTTGTACGATGCTTATAATAAGTAACATGTTAACTTTTAACAAACACCTAAACACTTTCGCACAACAACGAACAGATTTGAACTTATACAAATACACATAATAGCATATCGATTTATAAAATACTATACCCGTTGCAACATAGCAACTACATGACACAACCGGGGCATTGCCTGGGGGTTGACAAGCCTCGTGGTCTTATATGTGCTTGAATATATAAATACGAAATAATAGATATTTTCTTTTACTTTGTTCTTGTGTCGAATGTTATGTTTATGGCTTCCGTCAACAAATATTGTGTTAAAACATTGAGGGTTGTAGATCTACATCAGATAATTTGTATTTTATGTTTTTATGTTGTATATTTTATGCACATGTAATATAATATAAGATTGAGTTGTCAAGACATTAATATGGAGTAGTAATGACAGAAAACTCTAACATGGGTGTTGATCCCAAACTTAGATCGATTTAGCTTTATGTATACGAGATTAGATCAAGTAATACACTTAGAGAAACCTTTGTATATGTATATGATAATCTAGGTGTTATGCGGAATTAACACTTAAACAAGAACACACAAGATGTAAACAAACTTTCACTTTGATTAATGATATCAAACTTGCTTACAATGAAAGTGTTTAACGTATGAAAAACTTATTATGAACAATAACCTAAAGGTCTTCTTTTATAGACATAAGAAGCCTTGTACAATAATCTACGTATCAACTATTCTAGGTAAAGATAGATATAGAAAATACATTGTTGTTCCTATCTTTACTAGAAGTAATCTAGAATACAATAAACACGTAGAGTATATACTTCCATCAGTGCTTGTCTTCAATGCATCGACGCTTGACTTTGTCTTGTCAACGCTTGATCTGTCAGCGTTTGTTTTACTCCTCTCAACGCTTGTTTTACTCTTGTCAGCGCTCAAGTAGACTGGCTATAATTTATTCCCAACAATCCTCCCCTAAACTTGATATCTACTCTAATGATCAAGTTTCTGAATAAACTTTAAGGACTAGGAGGAATCTTACAAACCTTCTCATATTGGTAATAAATAAATCTGATCAAATCTTTGGCCACGTCACTTGAATAATCAATTTCCAGCTGTGTGTTCTTCATCTTCTCCAAGACTTCCTTGGACATGAAATACTGGCCATCTACAAGTAGATACTCAGCAAACATTGTAGAACTTAAATAATATACACCAGCAGCTGAATATAATCTCCATTGAAGACCACTGAGGTCATCTTCAAGATCCTTCCAAATAGCAGGATCTTCATCTCTTGGTCCACACATTCTCTTGAATGTTGACCACAGTTTTATTCCATTGACTGAAGTTGGTGCTTCAGTCTCATACTTGGCCTCTAACAACCTCCATAGGTCTACCAAGTCTTCTCTGTCAAAACTTTCAAACAAAGATATAAGGGTGGTAAAAGTGTGAACCTCTTTTCCATACCTGTCGATCTTCCAAAATCCA
Organism: Glebionis coronaria; assembly: GCA_025667525.1. Lineage (NCBI taxonomy): Eukaryota > Viridiplantae > Streptophyta > Magnoliopsida > Asterales > Asteraceae > Glebionis > Glebionis coronaria. The sequence goes on from CM046875.1 coordinate 15,698,493, forward strand.
CATTCATCTTCTTCATAGCTTATAATAGGGTTTCTGGAATCAAGTGGTAACACTTGTACCATATCTGAAGCTTCTAATAGTGAGAGCTTGAGGCTCTTTCTTATGACAGCTTCACTTGGATGTAATGGATCCATATCTTTGGGAAACTCAAGAGGAACTCCCTTTTTCACTGGTCTGGGAACAAACATTGCCTTCTTAAGCTCCATTTCCTCTGCAAGTTCTTATTTTGTTTCATCAGAAAGAAGTCTTAGAGTGTTTGCTTCCTGCACTCTAACCCAAATGGGATAAGCTCTGCACTCCAACTCTTCAAATGTCAATGCAATCAACTTCTTATAAGTCCACCCTGTTCCATGACATCTGAGCAACATGCAGTACAACTCCCTTCTATCCCTTTTCAAATTTGAGAGAACATTGCTTGCTTTGTGTTTCAGAATGACCTTGCAATCCTTTTGTACTCTGAGAAGAATTTCAAAACCCCATATCTGATCTGAAATGGTCAAATGTGGATTCTCCATATACCTATCTTCCCAAGCATGGTACATCTGAACAACCTTTGGCATATCAAAATCAACCTGCAATTTCAACTCATTCAGCTTCTCTTTTGCCAATTCATCACCATACTCAAGTCTTTCTGGCTGTTCTATGATCATAACACTTGAGTCTGAACTGGCTTCATCACTCCCTTCTTGCTCTTCTGAAGTGACAACAAAAGGTGATTCACCCACCTGCTTTCTTTCTTGTTCCAAAATTTGTGCAGCCAACCTTCTATCAAACTCAATTTGTGCTGCATTCTTTGGAACAACTTCTTCTACCATAATACCCTTACCCCTATCTAATGGATCAACTGTTGGTAAGGTAGATGGTAATACCTGTGAAGAAACCTCTTTGATGATGCATGATGACTGTAATACATCAACCTCATTTGCAGGTCTGTCAACGCTCACTTTTGCTTTGTCAGCGCCCAAAATACTCATGTCAGCGTTCAAATCTGTCTTGTCAACGCCCAAAGTACCTGTCTCAGCGCCTCTTGCAATTTCCTCCAACATGGCTGTAAATGACAAATTTAAGTTTGTAGGAGAGACTAGAGATGTATCAAAACCTGTCTGTTTCTTCAAACTAGTAAGGGTTTCAGCAACACCCAAACATTCTTCATCATATGAACCTTTTCCACTCTCAACAAATGGTTCTGTAGCAGCTTCATGTGAGCCTTTATCACTCAAATTAACAGGCTATGTAGCAGCTTCCTCCCCTTTGTAAGAATCCTCCTCAGATAAAAGGACACTTGTCTGCCTTCTCCTTGACTCAACTGTTTCCAAAATAACAATCCTCTCCCTCAATTGCTTGAGTTCAAGGCCTTGTGTGCTGACAACTTGTACCAAGTCTGCATTTTGCTTTTGCAAGCTCATGCAGACTGCCGTCAATTCCATCAAAGTCATTGGTTCCAATCCGCCCTCTTCTAAAATGGGTATTTGACCTCCCAAGTCAGATTCATTAGGCATGGATGAGGTCTTAATAATGGTAGGACTGCCTTGGCCAGCTTCTAAGCCAGAACCAATAGTCCCAGCCTCATCCATAGCACCAACCACACTTGTGGTAGTGGTTCTCTCTGCTACATGGCTAGGACCACTAGAGGAGAACACTCCAGTAGTCCTTTGGCGTTTTTGTAACCTATATTGTGTTGGGGGAGAAGAAGATGTGGATTGGGTGGATGTGGGTTGGTTAAAGGGTGTTTGGGTTTGTGAAGGATTTGTGTCAACGTTTGAAATAGGCACATCAACGCCAACATTTAACGTGTCAACGTCGAAGGGTTCTTGGTCAATTTGCATATGTTGTGATGAAGGTAAAGGTTCAGGTTATTGGGTCAATTTGCGGTTGTGGGTCTGGTTGGGGTTGTCCTGCTTCAATGACAGCAATCATAGCTGGAGTTAGGGGTAGGTCACGATGTGGGGGTGAGTTCATCTTCATAAAAATTTCTTTCTTTTGCACAGGGATCTCATAAAAATCATCATGATCCCTTGTGCAGTAATTTTGCACCTCAAAAATCATTTGTAAAAATCTGGGATAAGCTAAAGTTATTTTGTTCCCTTTATTTTTACACATGCCCTCAAAAATCATTTTGGAATAATTAAACTTTTGCCCAGTAGCAATGCACACAATAGCACTGGCAATAGATCTATTGATCTTATTGTGTGCAGTGCACTTGGGACTCAACCATTGTAGGAGGACATGTATTAGGTACTTCCAAGCTGGGGGGAAATTCCTGTTTATGATATTTATTTAAAGTTCCTTCAGCAGGAAAAGGATAACCCAAATCCCTTAGTCCTTGTTCTAATTCACTAATGGGGAGGGTGGTTATACCATCAGCATCATCAAGATGCAAATCTTGGCGTACCAAAGCTTCAGTAACCACCCATGTTCTCCCATGAACAATAGAAGATAATGTAGTCACTCTATTAACTATTGAGGAACTAACAGTGTTCCAAAACTGTTTAATATGTGTGACAGGAATGAGTGGAGCATGAGAAAGAGCATACCTAAGAGGGGGTGCGTTCAAATACGCCACCATTTGCGTGTATTGGGGTAACAGAGTATCATCAGCTTCAAGATATGCTACCATGTTGTGTTGACTTCTGAACCCCAATTCCAAATCAGATGGTTTAAACTTTGGTGCCATTGTTGAAAGCTGTTTGAATGATTAAGAAAGATGGAAGTTATAGGAGAAAAATTATGTTAGACAAGAATAATAGGTACCCTGTTTAAAATATGAGCCAAATATATAGGAGAAGAAAATGCATGCGATTGGCCCAAAAATAGGCAAGTATTTTCAAAATGCAATCATGAAAATATTGAAAAAGAATAATTTTATCTCATGCATTAAATGAGAGTTATCTGCTGCCAAAATTACGGCCCAAAAATATGTCAAAAAGTAACAACTGGGTAGGTCCCATTCAGTGTCAACGGTAAAAATAACCCATCAACGCCCAACGGCTATATTCTTTTTAACGTTTGCCAAAGCCATGTCAGCGTCTAAATTTGTCACAACAACGCTTTGAAAAATACTTGTCAGCGTCCAAAAAGAAAAATGTTTAAAAATGAAAAATGACCTTAACAAAGTAACTTATCCTAGAGAAGATAACCAAAAAGTTGATAATTATTATAGGGCGGCAAGCACTGTCCAGTTATGCACACTTGCTTATGCAAGATAGACATAACTTTCCTCAAGTGTCCCTTTCTAACCAAAACTCTTAACAACTAAGTTACCTTATAAAATCCCTTGTTACTCCCAGGTAAAACCCATGATAAAATCATTCGCAAGTCTCCCAGCAGACCACAACCAATTCTAGGCAAAAAATGTCTTGGCAGCATGCATAGTATATCAACTTTGCATGATACAATGCCTCATGATTTAGTAAAACTAACTCATACTCACCTGTGGACACAATCTAGAATTGTGATAAGAGTATTATATGGATACCCAAACATCCTAAAGGTTCCTAAAACCTCCCCTTAAACTATGATACATATGTTGCTGAAAATATGCATGAACATAAAAAAATTTATGTCAAGATAGGAATTAAAAAATCCAACCATCATCCATAAATAAAAACATGTCCAAATGCTTCTCCAATGATCCATAAGCAATTATGTATCCAATGGTATACTGCTAACACCACCTGCACATTTAGATTGAAAACCACAAAACTAACATTGTTGCTGACAACGCCCCGATAACACTTGACAGCGTTGAGGGAAGCTTTGTCAGCGTTAGACAAATATATTGCTGACAACGTCACAAAAACACTTATCAGCGTTCAAGCAAACTTTGTCAGTGTTAGAAAAATATAGTGGAAAATCTAAATCCTCAAAAAGACCAATAACAATGCATTATCCTGTACATACTTTTACAAAAAGACACCAAAACACATATTATGTGAGATTGATCATTCCAATACTTGTTACCAAGTATTGAAACCTTCCAGCATCAAAAGGTTTAGTTAGTAAATCTGACACATTCTCCTCTGTGTCAACCCTATCTGGTTGTATTAAACCCTTTTCAAAACAATCCCTTATAAAATGGTGTCTAATTTCTATGTGTTTAGTTTTAGAATGATGCACAGGATTTTTAATAATGCATAGTGTGCTGTTATTGTCAACAAATATCTTGGTATGCATGAAATTATTGTAACACCCCCAAATTTATACAACTCAATACAGCGGAAGACTCGTTGGTGTTACGGGATAGCACATTACTCACATCATAGACAACGCTTAAAAATCGCGTCGTTTAATAAAAAAGCATTTCCATTTATAAATATCATGTTTACATAGGTCCCAAGTCATTGTATTTCATACACGTTTTACAAGGCATTTGAATGGAAATTATAATTTAAGTGCGGGCCATGAATTCTTGTTGTCTTCCCGAGAATTACCTTCAAGTACCTGAGATAAAACATGTTAAAAGAAAAGGTCAGCGATAACGCCGAGTGAATTCATAGAGTTTAATAAATTCCATCAATATAACTTTGGTATAAAATTATTACCAAAAATCATTTCGTACAAATCATTGTAATAGGCCATAAAATAGCCAAAGTCATTTTTATACAAATCCTTATCGAAAATCATAATATAGGCATTTGCCTTAAAAATCATTATACGAGCCAATGTCGTAAAAACATCATACAATACGTTTTATAACGTTGTATAGATTAAATAAAAACTGTTATATGAATATGGTTATATAAAACCAAAACACGAACATAATATCAATAGTATGACCCCGTATTGCTAGTAAGGCAATACATCGTGATTCGGTGCGTATAGCAGTATTTCGTTAATTGGATTATTATAAGCCGCATGACATTGTTACCTTACTACAACAAACAACGGGTAGCTAGCCCGAAACTCATTTGCCCATCTAAACTAGCGTGTCGTCACAAAGGTCACGCTATGTAAATCTTCTCATACATAAATTCGCTTACCAATCAATGTGGCACGACGGGGATCAACCGTCAAGGCGCGAACTGGGGTGATCGTCCCCAAATAGTACTATTATATGCATAAGCGTCTACCAAATCCCGGTAGTTCACAATTCATGCTAATGGGACTTTTAGTGACATAACCTAACTTTAATAATCCATTTCATTTCATCTATCGGGTCATTTAATCATTCATTGGGTCATACAATCATTCGGGTCCAAATCAATAAACAAACAATCGGGAAAAATGGTGTCCTATTTTAGTAAAACTAACATGTTATCTCCCTCGTGGGTTTATAAAATATTTCATAAAAACATTTAAAAGAGTGCGAGGCTATGAACTCACGCTGATGTGGGAAGGCGGGTTATTGGCAATTCGGGCGTACGGTACGTCCTTCAATCACGGAAACCTAGACAAATAATACTCATCTTAGACTCTTGTCCAGTGACTTTATAAAAATAACAATTATGTATATATATGATGACTTTATACATATGATGATGATCAAGTGGGTTTATATATTCTCATTTACTCATTTTTGTGTTATGTATTGGTAACCTTTTACTAGCTTACTAGTTTTACCTATGTACGTGTTTTAGGTCCATTTTGTTGTATTATTAGTCCAATAACGTTAACTTAGCCCGTTAATATCCGTATGTTATATAGTTCGGGTTTTATCGGTTTTTACTTGTTATATATGTTTATATATCAGTATATGAGTTTATAAAAGTTTACATTAGACGGGTCCAACCGTCTAAGTTTTATTTAACAAAAACGTTAATTTTACGGTAATAGCCGAAAAAGTCGTAAAAATCATGTTTATAGTTTTATAACTTATAAAACTTATCAAACTACCATTTTTATAAAAAGTCCATTTATTTTTCCTTATGCATATTTATATAAATGTATTATATAAGTTAGTGGGTTTTAATTCATATTTTATACTATTTTTATTTGAGTGCTTATATAATACTATTATACTTTAATTTCTCAAAATCTTATTTTTACTTTCATGTTCACCAAAACGGCCATATCTAGAGTTCTATATGGAGATAGAAGCTCAAATTTTTATGGTATAAACTAAATGATATGTGCTCCATTTAACTCTTCTATAGCTACTGTTGAATCAGCATTTAAGTATTTTCTAAAAATCGTCCAAAATAGTGAACTCAGATTTGTACTCTAAACTTGTTTTGATCATATCTCACTCATCCTAATGATTCCATTGCATGGACAACTCTCACATGTGTACAAGACATATTACTTACTGTATATCTATTAATTTATGCCATTTTATCAGTTCATCACATGGTTCTTTACTGTTTTATACAGCCCTTATTTTAAGCATGATTTTAACCTTTTTACATATAGTTTTTCATCTTTTTACCCATGATTATCAACACCAAATCCCCACACAATATTTTTATCATCATATATCATCATACATATATACATTTAAGAATAAAATACATGATTACATAATCAAAATTAACAAAAGGATGGGGAGAACAATCTTTATACCACCATGATGATGTAGGTTATGATCAAGACATGGATTTTGATGGAGAAACTTGTGATAAACCAAGACCATCTTCAAGACCACCATTATTCAAGAACTCCTTGTGGAAAATCAGCCCTAGGACTCCATAGAAACTCCTCCTTGGATATTATAATCACCACCAATCAATAGGGCTTCAAAAGGGCTTCAACTTATGTATGTATAACATGAGATTTTGTGGTTAATTCTGTATGAATGGGGTGTTTGATGATGATGGTGGGACGGCACCATAGAGAGAGGAAGAGAGAAAATGGAAGCTTTTGCATGGATGAAAATGGGAGCAAATGGTTTATCTTGTTGGTTTTGTGTTTAGTGGGAAAAGTGTAGCTTACATTGTAAGCTTAGCTTACAAGTGTAAGCATTAAGCTTGCAACTTGACACCTAATGGTGTGTTGGTTGCTAGTTTTGGCCGTGGGTTTGTGGCGGTGGGGCAAGTGTCCCACTTGTCTCATCCCCATTTAATTACGGGTAGTCCTTGATTCTAGTTTCCTCGATTTGCGTGCCCTCGGGTCGTTTTTCGAAAAACGTTTTTATAAATTATGAATCAACGGCACAAAACGAATCTAATAAAAATTGTCTCATCAAAAACGGAGTTCAAAAACGTAAATACGTAATCCTACGGTTTCCGGTTTAATCGTAAAGGACGTTAAATTAAAATCGTAAGTCCTAATTTCTTCTCGTAAATTTGTGAGTTTATGAACCAACACAAATTTAAAAATCCAAAAATAATATTCACGGATAAATTTATTTTCTGAAATGTCGGACTATCACCAAAGACGGTGTATGTAAACGTGAGCACGTAACGTAGAATCCTCCGGTTTAGACGTAGTCGATGCTACTTCAAGACGTAAATTCAAATTTCTTCCCAAAAATAAGTGAGTTCATAATATAACATTAAAGTAATATTTTCAAATAAATATTGAGAATTAAATATCAACCATAAATTGACGGATTGTCACAGCATTTACCCCTAAACAGGATCTTTGTCCTCAAAGATCATCTTACCTTACTACTCGCTTCTTATAGAGTTAAAGCCATGTGGGTATTTCCTCCACATTTGGTCTTTTCTCACAAGTGTAATCCATTACAATACGCGAGTTTCATCAAACATAACTACGGGAATAAGATCAAGCTTATTGTTGACTTACTTCTCTATCCATGATGTTCACGGGTTTTTGATGAATGCAACTTTTCGCCGATCTAAACTTTACTAAGAAACAATCAGACTCTCACTTGATAGACATTCTATCAAGTTCGATGTACGAAACATAATTCACGTAGCTCTTGAAGTCCTAGGGGAGATCCAACTTATATGCCTTTCAACCAACTTTTACATTATCTCAATGGTCCCATACAACGGGGACTTATATCCCATGATCTTCCAGATCATCAATTCATTTTTCCATGGTTAAATTTTTTGGCATAACTTCGCTACCCATCTGGCACTTCAAGATCTACATTTCATATTCACATAACCTCTTGCCCACTACCGGCAGTCAATAATCAGATCCTAATTTCAACAATCATTTCAGGTCTCGCGGGTCGAGTATTTTGTGTTGGGAATAAATTAAGGTCAGATTACTTGAACGCTGACAAGAACAACTCAAGCGTTGACAAGAGTAAAGTGAGCGCTGACAGCTTAAGCGTTGACAAGTTAAAGTCAAGCGTTGACAGATTGAAGACAAGCACTGATGGAAGATGTGAGCTACACGTTTATTATGTTCTAGAATACTTCTAGTAAGGATAGAAACGAAAATGTATTTTCTATGTTTATCTTTACCTAGAATAGTTGATACGTAGCTTATTGTACAAGGCTTCTTAGTCTATAAAAGAAGGCCTTTAGGTTAATGTTTAATATCAAGTTTTCATTAAGTTTTTCATTCGTAAACATCTTTCATTGTAAGCAAGTTCGACATTGATAATCAAAGTGAAAGTATTGTTTACATCTTGTGTTCTTGTTTAAGTATTAAATTCCGCATAATACTTAGATTCACAAAGCATACAACAAAGGTTTCTCTACGTGTTATACTTGATCTAATATCGTATACACAAAGCTAATCGATCTAAGTTTGGGATCAACAAGTGGTATCAGAGCTGGTTGAGGAACTTTTGATCTTTGAAGAAAACCAGAACGATATACGAACACCAAAACCCTAATTTTCTCAAAACCCTAAAAACATCATGTCTGAAGCAAACATCATGTCCTCCTCTTCATCCTTACCAAACATCAAGATTCCCATGCTTGATGCAACCAACTTCGACTTATGGAGGTTCAACTTTGAACAATATCTGGGGATCTTTGACTACACACTCTGGGACATTATTGAATATGGAAACTCATTCAATAAAGCTCAAAAGATTCTGAATGCCATTGCGACAAGAACAGCTGTTGAAGGATGTCCTGATGAAGATAAGAAAGAAAAACCTGGAGATGGTAGAGCTGTAAGTGCTGAAGATATTGCAAAGAAAAGGGCTGACATGAAAGCCCTAAATATTCTGAAAGTGTATCTGGGACAAGAAAATCAGCACAAATATAGAAGCTATGAATCTGCTAAGGATCTTTGGGAAGCAATTGAAGTTGCATATGGTGGTAATGCAGAAACTAAGGAAGAAAAGAAAAAGCAACTTCTGCATGATTATGTTGTCTTCAAAGCTCAGCCCAATGAGAAACTGAGCAGTGTGAGAAGCAGATTGCTTGACATCACAAGCAAATTGTCCTTCATGGGGCACAAGTTGGTGATATTGACATCAATGCTACTTTTCTGAAAAGTCTTGGTGAGACATGGAAGATTGAGGCAAGATCTATTCTTGCCAATAATACTCACAAGAGCTCTTCGTTTGATGACATCTACAACAAACTAAGATTGTTGGAAGATGAAACTCTTTCAAGCAAAGCTAGCACCAGCAACATGGCCTTCTTTTCTCATAGTGAAGGTCAATTCAATCAGCAGGACTCCATTATGCATCCAGTTACTGGATCACCATTTGTCAGCGCTGGAACAAGTCCTGTCAACGTCTCCTTTTCAGACGCTGACACATTCATGAATGACTCACCAAGAGTTAAACCTGCTGGTTTGGATTTGGATACTGTTTGTGCTTACATTGCTTCTTTGCCCAATGGTTCTGTGATTACATATGAGGACCTTGAGCAGATAAGTGATGAACACTTGGAAGAGATGGACATCAAGTGGAACATGGCTCTTGCTAGTATATAAGCAAATAGGTGGAATAGGAGGTTCAAGAAGAAGATGACCTTCAATGCTAAAGACACTGCTGGATTTGATAAATCCAAAGTTAAGTGCTACAACTGTCATCGCATGGGGCACTTCATGAGGGAATGCAGATCTCCTAGAAGATCTGATACTGGTAAACCCTCAAGTCAGGTTGTTAAAGCTCAAAACTCCAAAGCCATGGTTGCAGTTCAAGGAATTGATGGTACTGGATGGGATTGGAGCTATCTGGCCAAGGATGCTGAAGAGGACAAAGCTTTGATTGCTGACATTGAAGAAGAAGAGCATGTTGAATATGCTCTCATGGCACACTCCTCCTCTTCATCTGATAATGAGGTATATGATGATGCTTTTTGTAGCAAAGGTTGTAGGTTAAACACTGACAGACTTAACAAAGAAGTGTTAAAACTAAAAGAGGACATGAGCACTGAAAGGTGTAAATTATCCAATTACCAACTAGCTCTTACTGAAACTGAGAAAACCGTTTCTGAATACAAGAAAATGGAATTTGATTTAAAAGATAAGATAAATATCTTAAAACATGAGCTAGAGGGTAGTATGGATGTTAGAAATATCATGTCAAAAGTCAATAAAGACCTACAGGCTAAGTTAGATGAGGCCATTAAGAATAAAGATAATGTTGACCTCAAGATTCAAAGATTTGATAGAGCCACCCAAGCCCTAGGAGACTGTGTAGCTAAACAAAGAGATCCTAAGGATATGACTGGGATTGGGATGAATGAGAATGATTACTCTCTGGTTCCACCACCAGCTGGTGACTTCTATGGTGTCCTTAGAAAGGATTTATCTTGGACTGGTATTCCAGAATGCCAAGAAGAGGAATTTATTCCTCCACCAAGAGTTGTCACCCCAGTAGAAGAGTATCAACAGAAACTGACTCACCTAAATGAGTGGAAGAAAGCTAACCCTACTTTATTTGTTAAGGGAGGTTTGCTGTGTGAAAGTCCAAATGAGCCCACACCAATCACGAGCCATGAATCCCCACCCATTAAGGTTACTCACCCAGTTACTAGTAAAGCTGTTGACCTAGGCTCCAACACTGTTAGAAGACCTACCATTAAATATGCAGAGATGTATAGAAATAATAGGTCACCCAAGAGCCAAGTTAACAATCATGGAACAGGTTTCTTTGCTTCTAGACCTAAGAATGTGTCTAGGAAAGCCTGTTATACTTGTGGTAGCTTTTCACATTTGGCGTACAAATGTGTCAACGCTCCCAAAGTCAGCGCTGATAGGAACAATTTCAGCGCTGATAGGAAGAAAGTCAACGTTGTTAGGAAGTCAAACGTTGTTAGACCCAGACCTAGTGTGCAGCAAAGTCCACAAGTGATTAGACCAGCCCCATTCTTCACTAGAAGGTCTAACACTCATGGACAAAGACCTTTTCAAAAGACAAATACCTGGTCAAATAGGCAATGGGTTCCTGTAGCAAACCCTAGGTTCAACGCTGATAAGGGTAGATTCAGCGTTGACAGGACAAAATCCAACGCTGACAGAAACGTGACCAGACCTAAGTATTTGCAGCCACAAGGTAAGGGGTCTAAAGCTTCTTTAAGCTTAACATGGAGACCCAAGAAAGATCAAAACCCTTATAATAATGGAATTTCAATGACTTGCAACAGGTTTAACTATATTTCAAAAGTCATTACAAAACCAATTGGGGTTAACTGGGTATTTCATCCTAAAAGGGATGAGAATGGGGTTGTTGTGAGAACTAAGTCTGTTCTTATTGAACAACCAGATGAATCCAAGTCTTCTGAGACTTGGGTTCCCAAAGAAAACTAATTTGTTTTCTTTATGTGCAGGGCATTCAAAAGCAGATCAATGACTATGGATATTGGGATAGTGGATGCTCAAGGCACATGACAGGAAAGGAAGACTATCTGACAAACTTCACTCCTATTCAAGATGGTGATAAGGTATACTTTGGAGGGGGGCTACGGCACCATCACAGGCAAAGGAACCCTTCTCACCAATAATCTATGTTGATCCCAAACTTAGATCGATTAAGCTTTGTGTATACGAGATTAGATCAAGTACTACACGTAGAGAAACCTTTGCTTATGAATAAAGTAACAAAGTGTTATGCGGAATTAACACTTGATCTAAAACACAATGATGTTAAACAAACTTTCACTTGTATTAGAATAATCGTACTTGGTTACAATGAAAGGGTTTAACAATCGAAAACTTATGAAAACTGATATATGACTTTAACCTAAAAGACCTTCTTTTATAGAACAAGAAGTCTTGTACAATAAGCTACGAATCAACTATTCTAGGTAAAGATAATAATAGAAAATACAATGTTGTGCTTATCTTTACCATACATAAATAAAGAAACAAATAAACAAAAGATATTCCATCAGTGTCAATCTTCAAGGCTGTCAGCGTTGACTTCTATCAGCGTCCAATGTCAATCTATCAGCGTTAACTTTCTTCTTATCAGCGTTTAGTGATCTGACCCATATTTTATTCCCAACAATCCTCCCCTAAACTTGATATCTATTCCAATGATCAAGTTTCTGAATAAAAACCAAAGGCTTAGGAGGAATCTTGCAAAAACTTCTTATGTTGGTGATAAACATATCTGATCAAGTCCTTGGCCACATCACTAGTATAATCAATCTCCAAGGGTGTCTCTAGCATCTTCTCCAACACTTCTTTGGACAAGAAATAGTCAGCATCCACAAGTAAATACTCTGAAAACTTTGTAGAGCTCATATGAAATACACCACAAGTAGAATATAGCCTCCAATGAAGATTACTGAGATCATCTTCAAGATCCTTCCAAATGGCAGGATCTGCTTCTTTTGGACCACACAAAGTCATAAATGTGTTCCAAAGTCTTATTCCATTAGCTGAAGTAGGTGCTTCAGCTGTATACTTGGCCTCTATTAACCTCCATAGATGCACCAAGTCTTCCCTGTCTATGCTTGCAAATATAGAAATAACTGAAGTGAAAGTATGTACCTCCTTTCCAAATCGTCCAATCTTCCAAAATCCACACTCATCTTCATCAAAACTGATGATTGGATTTCTGTCATCTAGAGGTACTACATTTACCAAATCTGAAGCTTCCAATGGAGAAAGCTTGAGATGCTTCCTTATTACACCTTCAGTTGGAAAATACACATCCATGTCTTTAGGAAATTGGAAAGGATCTCCTTTCTTCACTGGTCTTTGAGCAATCCTTATTTCCTTTTGAATCTGCATCTCCTCTGCAAGCTCTTATTTTCTTTCTTCTGAAAGAAACTGGTAGACATTCTGTTCTTGCACCTTCCTCCAAATAGGATGTGCCCTATACTCTAGCTCCTCAAAAGATAAGGCCAGCAACTTCTTTGATGTCCAATTAGGCTGGTGACATCTAAGCAACTTATAATACAACTGCCTTCTATCCCTTTTGATCCAGGTCTTGACCTCTTGTGCATTAAACCTCATAATCACCTTTATGTCAGCTTGTACCCTAAGCAGAACTTCTAACCCCCAAATTTGATCTGATAAACTCATACCTGGGTTGTCCATAACCTTGTCTTCCCAAGCATGGTACATTCTGGTGATTTCTGGTAGGTCCCAATCAATCTGATTCTTCAACTCACTCAACCTTTCCTTTGCAAGCTCATCCCCATATTCAAGCCTTTCTGGATCTTCAATAATCTGAATACTTGAATCTGAGCTATCATCATCTTTTCCATCACCACTTTCTTCCTCACTCTCAGAAACAACAAATGGTGATCTTCTACTCCTCTTCAAATCTCTTTCCACAAGTTGTGCAGCCAACTGTTCATCAAAAGCAATTTGTGCTGCATCTTTCTTTGGAACATCTTCTTCAATCAAAATACCTTTACCTTTGTCTTTTGGATCAATAATTGGTAAAGTAGAAGAAGAAACCTGTGTGGACACATCTTTGATGATTGTTGATGGTTGGAATACATCAACACCACCTGCAACTTTGTCAGCGTTCAAGTTGCTCCTATCAGTGCCACGACTTTCTTTATCAGCGTCCAAACCTGTATCAGCGCCCAATGTTTCTTTGAAAGATCCTTCCAAGTTCTTTGGTGTCACCTTGGATGTATCAACAACTGGGTGCTTCTTCAAGTTGGTGAGAGCTTCAACAACCTCAAAGATTCACTAAATTGTGAACTCTTTTCTGAACTCTTTTCACTAGCTGTGTGAATCAGCTCATCCTCCTCATCCTCTTTATCCTCCCCTTTGGAAGATTCCTCCATTAGACTCCTGCTACTTGGATTCTCCAAAACAGTCACTCTCTCCCTTAAAACTTGGAGTTCACGTCCCTGTTTATTGACAGTTTGTACAAGACTGACATTTTGCTTTTGCAAGCTAATGACAGCCGCCGTCAATTCAATTATTGTCATAGGTTCCAATCTGCCCTCAGCTAGAATGGGAATTTGACCTCCCAAAATAGAATCATGGGGCATGGATGAGGTCTTAATGATGTTGGGACTGTCTTGACCACCTTCTAAGCCTGTGTCAATAGCCCCAGCCTCACCCATTTCACCAGCCACACTTGTGGAGGTGGTTCTCTCTGCTACAAGGCTAGGATCACTAGAGGAGAACACTCCAGTAACCCTTTGGCGTTTAGTCAACCTAGATTGTAATGGGGTGGAAGATGAAGTAGATTGTGTGGGTGTGGGTTGATTAAGGGGTGTTTGGGATTGTTCAGGGAGTGTATCAGTGTTGGGATTGGCTGTGTCAGCGCCCACATCTTGAGTGTCAGCGCTGGGTTGGTCAATGTCCATGTTTTCTGGTGAAGGTGATGGTTCATGAATAGGCTCAAGTTGAGGTTCAGGGTCTGGTTGTGGTTGTGGTTGTGGTTGTGGTTGTGCAGCCTGAATTACTTCAAGCATTGGTTGGGTAAGAGGTATGGATTCATTTGTGGAGCTCATTTTAGCAAAAATGGTTTTCTGTTGTTTAGGGATCTCATAAAAAGTGTCATGATCCCTAGAACAATATTCTTGTAAATCAAAGACCATTTGCAAAAATCGAGGGTAAGCCAAAGTCATTTTACTTCCCTTGTTTTTACACATCCCTTCAAAAATCATTTTTGAAAAATTATACTTAAGCCCACGTGTGATACAAACCAAAGCACTTGCTATTGACCTGTTTATTTCATTAAAAGAAGTACATTTTGGACTTAAGCATTGTAAAAGGACATGTATCAAATATTTCCAGTCAGAGGGAAATTCCTGCTTATGATATTTATTTAAAGTGACATCAGCAGGAATAGGATAACCCAATTCCCTAAGACCCTGTTCTATTGTTGCTATGGCAAGAGTAGTCACACCATCAGCGTCATCAAGACGCAAAGCTTGGCGAACCAAGGCTTCAGTGACCACCCATGTTCTTCCATGAACAGTAGATGTTAATGTGGTCACTCCATTAGTTGTTGTGGAACTTACATTGTTCCAAAACTGTCTAATGTGTGCGACAGGGACTAATGGTGTATGAGAAAGTGCATACCTCAATGAAGATGCATTTAAAAATGCCACCATCTGTGAATACTGAGGAAACAAAGCATCATCAGCAGTCAAGTAAGCTACCATATTGTGTTGGCTCTTGAACTCCAATGTTAAATTCTTTGAGTTGAATTTGGGTGCCATGATTGAAAGCTGTTTAGGTTATATGATATGGGAAAAATCTAGGAGAAAAAGTGTTAGACAAGAAAATATGAATACCCAGAATAAAAAGATTAGCCAAATTTATAGGAGAGATGCATGATTTTGATTGGTCAAAAATGAGGCGGTTATATTCAAAAAGCAATCATGAAAATCTTGAATCAAATATAACTTATCTCATGCATTAATTAAAAGTAACTTCTCCCCAAAATTACGGCCAAAGATTAGTCAAAAATAACAACTGGGTAGGGCCCACTAGGTGTCAACGGTCAAAAATAGCCCATCAGCGCCCAACGGCTATATTTTCTTGTCAGCGTTTGCCTAAAGCCTTGTCAGCGTCACGATTGGACGTAACAGCGTTTGGAGAAAAACTTGTCAGCGTCTAAAAATAAAAATATTTAAAAAGAAAAAAAAAAAAAACCTTAACAAAGTAATTTATCCTAAGGGAAATATCTTACAAGTTGATAATAATTACTGGGCGGCAAGCACTGTCCATTTATGCACACTTGAATAAGCAAGATAGACACAAATGTCCTCTAGAGTCCCTTGCTAACCAAAATACTTACCAACAAAGTTATCTCACAAAATTCTTTGTAACTCCCAGGTAAACCCATAACCAAAGTATTCCCAAGTCTCCCATCAGACCACAACCAATTCTAGGCCAAAAATGTCTTGGCAGTATGCATAGTTTATCAACTTTGCATGCTACAGTGCCTCATGGTTTAGGAAAACTAACCCATACTCACCTGTGGACACAATCTAGAATTGTGATAAGAGTATTATAAGAATACCCAAGAGTCCTAAAGGTTCCTTAAACTTCCCCTCAAACTATGATACATGAGTTCTCAAAATATATATGAACATTAAAAATTTATGTCAAAATAGGAATATAAATATTCCAACCATCATCCATAAACAAAACATGTCCAAATAGCTCTTCAAAGATCCATAAGCAACTCTGTATCCAATGGTATAAAGCTACCACCTACCTGCACATTTAGATGAAAACCACAAAACTAACATTTGTTGCTGACAGCGTCCCAACAACACTTATCAGCGTTGAAGGAACTCTTGTCAGCGTTAAACAATAATATCTCCAACAACGGCAAAATAACACTTGACAGCGTTATATGTACCTTTATCAGTGTTAGCAAAATAAAGTGGAAAATCTAAATCATCATAAAGACCAATAACAATGCATTATCCTGTACATACTTTTACAAAAAGGTTCCAAAACACATATTAAGAAAGATTAACCATTCCAATATTCGTTACCAAATATTGAAATCTTCCAGCATCAAAAGGTTTAGTTAATAAATCAGCCACATTGTCTTCTGTGTCTACCCTATCTGGTTGTATTAAACCTTTCTCAAAGCAATCTCTTATAAAATGATGTCTAATTTCTATGTGTTTGGTTTTAGAATGATGTACAGGATTTTTAATAATGCATAAAGTACTGTTATTGTCTACAAAAATCTTGGTATGCATAAAATTATACCCATAATCCAACAGCTGGTTCTGAATCCATAAGACTTGTCCACAACAAGCAGCTGCAGCCACATATTCTGCTTCAGTTGTAGAGTTTGCCACCACTGTTTGTTTCTTGCATTGCCAAGATATCAATCTACTCCCAAGAAATTGGCATCCACCAGTTGTGGATTTCCTATCAAACTTGTCACCACCATAGTCACTGTCTGAATATGCAATAAGGTCCAATGGAGAATCTTTTGGGTACCATAATCCAAGATCTGGATAACACCTTAAGTACCTAAAAATTCTCTTCACAGCAAAAAGGTGACATTATTTGGGAGTCACTTGATGGCGTGCACATGCACACACAGCAAACATGATGTCAGGTCTTGAGGCTGTAAGATACATCAATGATCCAATCATTGATCTATAGTGCCTAACATCCACATCCTTTCCAGCTCCAATTTTTCCCCAAGGGTGTTGTCTATCCATAGGAGTGGAAGCCTCCTTTTCATGTGGAGAAAAACCATATTTCTTCAAGATTTCAGCTACATACTTGTCTTGGGAGATGAAGATACCATCTTCTTTCTGCTGAACTTGTAAACCTAGAAAGAAGTTCATCTCACCCATTGCACTCATCTTGAATTTATCTGTCATGAGTTTGGAAAAGTCCTCACTCATTTTTGGATCAGTAGACCCAAAAATGATGTCATCAACATAGACCTGCACAAGCAACACATGTTTTCCTTTCTTCTTTGTAAATAGTGTCTGATCTATGGTGCCCCTTTTGAAACCATTTTCCACCAAGTAGGTGGACAATGTACCATACCATGCTCTTGGGGCTTGATGAAGTCCATACATTGCTTTCTTCACTCTATAAACCTTGTCTGGATTCTCAGGATCTTCAAAACCAGGAGGTTGCATGACATATACTTCCTCAACAATTGTCCCATAGAGGAAAGCACTCTTCACATCCATTTGATAAACAGTGAAGTTCATACAAGAGGCATAAGCTAGAAAAATTCTTATAGCTTCAATTCTTGCGACTGGTGCAAAAACTTCTTCATAATCAATTCCTTCCTCTTGTGTATAACCCTAAGCTACCAAACGTGCCTTGTTTCTGACCACAATGCCTCTTTCATCTTTCTTGTTCCTTAGAACCCATCTTGTCCCAATTGGTCTCACATATCTAGGACAATCAACCAGCTCCCAAACATCCTGTATAGCAAATTGGTGAAGCTCATCCTGCATTGCTTCCACCCAACTTGGTTCCTTGAGAGCATCAAAAATTTTCTTGGGTTCTTCCTGTGACAGAAAACAGGCAAACAAACATGCTTGTACAAGAGGGGTATCAACCTTCTTGTGTATATTGGCAATAAATCCACCAAGACCTTGATGGGATCTTCTTGTCTGAACTGGAGCCATAACATCACCAATGATCTGAGATGTGGGGTGATCCTTTGCTATGGAAGTGAGAACTCCGCCTTCAATAAGTCTGGTGTCCTCAATTTCACGCTCCATGTTGCCAATATCTTCTTCATCTGACTCTGTTTGATCAACATGAATCTCTTCATGGACATTAGAAGGTCCACCTTGTTCAAAATGTGAAGAGAAAAGATGTGCAAAGGTGTTGTCAAATTCTGATCCTTGTTTGTCAGCGTTAGGGCTAACAACGCTTGAACTGCTTGTGTCAGCGTCTGATCCATCAGCGTCTGAAATGCTCTTGTCAGCGCTTGATTTCCCTTTGTCAGCGCCTGAAGAAGTATGCACGTTTGTATTTGGTGGTATCTGAAAACCACCATTATCCTTTCTAGCAGCAGCAGCAGCAGCATAATACTCATCTGTCCATATAGGAAGTGTAACATATTCTTGTGTGGGAGATGATTCAACTGCTGGTGGTCCATCCTCCTTAGCAACCTGTATACCTGAAACATTACCAATTCTCTTTTCCAAAACACTTGAAGTTACCTTCACAATGTCTGGATCAGTAACAGGCATATAATTTAAAGCTCTAGATAAAGGTTCTAAGTCAAACAACCAATTTGGACCACTTTCAGGATCACTAGGTTTACTCTCTAAAAACCTAACATGTACTTTTTCAAGTATACGTTTTTCCTTTTTAATGTAAACCCTATATCCTTTGCTCTGCACTGAATAACCCATGAAGTAGCCTTCATCACCTTTTGAATCAAATTTACCTAGGGCCTCACTAGTTTCTAAAACAACTACATGACAACCAAATGGCTTGAGAAAGCCAATATTGGGCTTCCTTCCCCAAAGTAATTCATAAGGTGTCTTATTATGTATCTTGTTGACCAATGCCCTATTTTGAACATAACAAGCTGTGTTAACAGCTTCAGCCCAAAAGGCTATAGGAAAGTGGGCATCAGCCAACATGGTTCTGGCTGCTTCAATAAGGGTCCTATTCTTCCTTTCAGCAACCCCATTTTGCTGTGGGGTTCTAGCTATGCTAAACTGCCTAGTAATCCCTTTCTTGGCACAAAAATTATCTAACAACTGATTTCTAAACTCACCCCCATTGTCACTTCTAATAATTTTAACCTCATTACCATTCTTCTTCTCTATTTGGGTAATGAAATTAATCAGACTTAGGGCAGTTTCACTTTTCTTGGCTAAAAAGAAAGTCCATGTAAACCTGGAGTAATCATCAGTAATAACAAAACAATATGATTTTCCCTTCAAACTTTCTATATTAGTTGGACCAAAGAGATCCATATGCAATAAGTGAAGTGGTTTAGAACTAGAGTGCACCTGTTTAGACCTGAATGAGACCTTGTGCTGCTTGCCCTTAAGACATGCAACACAAGAGTGGTCATTGTGGAAAGCCTTTTCAGGCAAACCATCAACTAAACCAAGCCTCACAAGTCTATTGATATTCTTAAAGTTTATGTGCCCTAATCTTCTGTGCCAAAGATTACTTTCATCTACTGAGGCTTTAGCATATAGACATGACATTTTATTATTTACCTTAATTCCATTAAGATTCACATTATATATGTCTTTATGCCTTGGTGTTCTAAAATCTATGTATTTTTCCTCTGGAAGCTTATAATCTTTGCTTAACACCAAGCACTCAGTATCTGTGAAAAGAACCTTATTTTTGTTATCACACACTTGTGATACACTAAACAAATTATAATCCAGTTCTTTTACCAAGAAGACATTCTCAAACCGTAGATTGTTGGTGACAAGGGTTCCTTTTCCTGTGATTGTTCCATAGCCCCCTCCAAAGTATACCTTATCACCATCTTGAATAGGAGAGAAATTGGTCAGATAGTCTTCCTTTCCTGTCATGTGCCTTGAGCATCCACTATCCCAGTATCCATAATCATTGATCTTCTTCTGAATGCCCTGCACATAAAGAAAACACATTAGTTTTCTTTGGGAACCCAAGCCGTGGAAGACTTGGATTCATTTGGTTGTTCAACAAGAACAGACTTGGTTCTCATAACAACCCCATTTTCATCCCTGTTTGAATGAAATTCCTAGTTAACCCCAATTGGTGTTGACAATGCCTTTGAAATATAATGAAACCTGTTGCATGTCATAGAAATACCAGTAGAATTAGGGTTTTGGTCTTGTTTTGGTCTCCATGTTAAGCTAGTAGAAGCTTTAGACCTATTTCCCTGTGGTTGCAAATACCTAGGTTTAGCAGTGTGTCTATCAGCGCTGAAATTTCTCTTGTCAGCGCCCCGATTGCTCTTATCAGCGTTGAACCTAGGGTTTGCTACAGGAACCCATTGCCTATTTGACCAAGTGTTTGACTTTTGAAAAGGTCTTAGGCCTTGTATGTTAGACCCTCTAGAAAAGAATGGGGCTGGTCTAACAACTTGTGAACTTTTGTTCACAAAGGTATTGGGTCTGACAGTGTTTGACCTATGTTGACTTTTGTCAGCGCTGAAATGGTTCCTATCAGCGTTGACATTGGAAGCATTGACACATTTGTAGGCCAAATGTGAGAAGCTACCACATGTGTAACAAGCTTTTCTAGACATAGTCTTAGGTCTAGAAGCAAAGAAGCCTGTTCCATGATCACTAACTTGGCTTTTTGGTGACCTAGTATTCCTATACATTTCTGCATACTTAACACTAGGTTTTCTAACAGTTTGTGAGCCAAGGTCAACAACTTTGCCAGTGGTAGGGTGTGTGATCTTAATAGGTTTACGATCAATGGACTCATCAATTGGTATCATGTTTGGTGTGGGCTCATTTGGACTTTCACACAATAACCCTCCCTTAACAAACAAAGTGTGGTTAGCTTTCTTCCACTCATCTAGGTCAGTCAGTTTTTGCTTGTATTCCTCAACAGGGGAAATCACTCTAGGTGGAGGAATGAATTCCTCCTCTTGGCATTCTGACAAGCCAGTCCAAGATAAGTCCTTTGATTGGACACCATAGAAATCCCCAGCTGGTGGTGGAACAACAGTATAATTATTCATCCCAATCCCACTCATATCTTTAGAGTCTCTTTGTTTGCTAACACACTCTCCTGGGGATTGTGTGGCCTTATCAAATCTCTGGATTTTAAGACTCACATTATCTTTATTTTTGTTAGCCTCTTCTAACTGAGCTATCAAATCAAGATTAACCCTATTTACTATATCTTGAACATCTTTACTCTGAAATAACTCATGTTTTAAGATGTTTATTTGATCCTTTAAATCAAACTCCATTTTCTTATACTCAGCTACTGTCTTTTCTGTTTGGGTAAGAGCAATTTGATAATTAGATACTTTGCATCTTTCAGTACTTGCCTCATCTAATAATTTAACTATCTCTTGTTTTAATTTTTCAGTATTTAATAGACAACCCTTAGAACAGAAAGCATCATCATATACCTCATTATCTGATGAAGAGGAGGAGTGTGCCATGAGAGCATATTCAACATGCTCTTCTTTAACTTCAGCAACCAAAGCTCTGTCCTCTTCCTCATTCTTAGCCATCCAGCTCCAATCCCATTCACCAACACCATCAATTTGTTGAACAACAACCATGGCCTTGGGATCTGGGCTCTTAATCATTTGGCTAGAAGGCTTCCCAGCATCAGATCTTCTTGGAGATCTACATTCCCTCATAAAGTGCCCCATCCTATGACAGTTGTAGCACTCAACCTTGGACTTGTCAAATCCAACAACATCCTTAGCATTAAAGGTCATCTTCTTCTTGAACCTTTTATTAAACCTGTTTGCTCTTAAACTCACAAGAGCCATAGTCCACTTGATGTCCATCTCTTCCAATTGTTCATCACTTATCTGCTCAAGATCTTCATATGTAATCCTTGAATCACTGGGCAAAGAAGCAATGAATGCACACACAGTATCTAGATCAAAACCAGCAGGTTTAATTCTATCAGCGCCATGATTGTGTGTGTCAGCGCTTGAGTACAAAGCGTTGACAGGATATGATCCAGCGCTGACAGATTGACATCCAACGCTGACACCTTGAGATCCAGTTGCTGAATGTCCATAGAAGTTCATGGAATCAAATTGGCCTTCACTTTGTGAGAAGAAGGCCATGTTGCTGCTGGAAGATTTATTATCACTTTCCAATTGCCATTCATTCTCCAACAGTCTTAGTTTGTTGAAGATGTCATCAAACCTGGAAGTCTTGTGGGTGTTATTGACAAGAATAGATCTTGTCTCAATCTTCCATACATCACCAAGGCTTTTGAGAAAAGTAGCATTCAATTCAGGGTCATCAATCTGTTTTCCCATGAAGGAAAGTTGACTTGTGATTTCAAGAAGTCTACTTCTCACACTGCTGAGATTCTCATTAGGTTGAGCTTTAAAGACAGCATACTCATGCAATAGTTGCTTCTTCTTTTCTTCTTTTGTATCAGCATTGCCACCATGTGCTACTTCAAGAGCTTCCCAAAGCTCTTTTGCAGACTCAAAGCGTTTGTACTTGTGCTGATTCTCATGACCTAGGGCATGTTTCAAGATGTTCAAGATTTTCATGTCCACCCTCTTCTTGGCTATGTCTTCAACAGCTACAGCTCTCCCATCTTCAGGCTTTTCCACCTTATCAGATTCAGGACAATTAGGAACAGCTGTCCTTGTGGCAATTGCAGCAGTAATCTTTGCTGCTTTATCGAATGTGTTCCCATATTCGATAAACTCCCAAAGAGTGTAGTCATGAATAGCTATATATTGCTCAAAATTGGACTTCCAAAGCTCAAAGTTCCTGGCATCAAACATGGGAATTTTGATACTAGGGTTTGAGAAGTTGTTTTGTAGCACAGCAGGAGGTTGATTTGTGCCAGACATGATGTTTTTAGGGTTTTAGGGTTTTTAGGGTTTTTGGTGTTTTAGGGTTCTTGCGTTACTTAAAGATCAAAAGTTTCTCAACAAGCTCTGATACCACTTGTTGATCCCAAACTTAGATCGATTAAGCTTTGTGTATACGAGATTAGATCAAGTACTACACGTAGAGAAACCTTTGCTTATGAATAAAGTAACAAAGTGTTATGCGGAATTAACACTTGATCTAAAACACAATGATGTTAAATAAACTTTCACTTGTATTAGAATAATCGTACTTGGTTACAATGAAAGGGTTTAACAATCGAAAACTTATGAAATCTGATATATGACTTTAACCTAAAAGACCTTCTTTTATAGAACAAGAAGTCTTGTACAATAAGCTACGAATCAACTATTCTAGGTAAAGATAATAATAGAAAATACAATGTTGTGCTTATCTTTACCATACATAAATAAAGAAACAAATAAACAAAAGATATTCCATCAGTGTCAATCTTCAAGGCTGTCAGCGTTGACTTCTATCAGCGTCCAATGTCAATCTATCAGCGTTAACTTTCTTCTTATCAGCGTTTAGTGATCTGACCCATATTTTATTCAATTGTGGTTCCCTATTGATCGTTAGACTCAATGGTTAAGAACCATTATATCTAGGTTGATCATCGTTCATATGATAACATAGCGGAATAGAACAATGATCATAACAAGGTGTTGTGGACAAGATGAAATTCTCCCAACGATTACTTGCATTAAAGATTAAAACAAATAATCACTAGGCGTGTATACATTGAATCCCACGCCTAGTACACACGAATTGCTTATAGGTTACATTGTGAATGAATGATATGAATAAAAACCTACGTCTGTTTTCTTTATATACTAGAAAACATAGCTTACAAAGAAAGCTAATAATAAGACAACTAAATCTTCTATTATTCTGTGATAATATCTTCTACAAGTTTGTCCACCAGCTTGTAGAATTCTTCATTGTCAGATTTAGTCCTTGTCTTTTGTGTTTTGACTTATCAACTCAATAATTCGACCCAACAATCTTCCCCTAGTTGATGATGTCAAAACACTCCTCTTAAGCATGAATCCTTTGTATGTAGTACATGATGTCCAAGAAGCTTCCCCTTAAGTATAGCACATATTCTTCCCCTTTTTGACACATCAATAGGGAATATGTGAAAGTATGCAATCTTGTAGATTCTCCAAAAGTAGCTCTATGTAATGATCCTGAAGAAAAATAAATAAAGTAGTCTTGATGTTGAAGTAGATAACCCAATCTTATGTTCCATGTCTTGTAGAATGTGATGAAGTGTGTGGCTGATACAAAAATCCTCATCCTTTGTGAGACACTGAGCACGATAATGTAACTCCTTCAAGTGATAGCAAATATGTGCATAGAGAACCATAAGAAAAATCACATATTCCTAGATCTTGTATCACTTCATCAGTAACCATGTAAGCATAGACAAGTTACCTTTAAAGTCAGTGGCTGGAAGTCCATGACTTTAAGATATGATAGAACATAAACTCGCGAAAATCTTCTTAAATCATCAACTTACCATAAGAATTCTTCCCCTTAAGCTAACACCTCTTCATGAAGAAACTTAATCTTCATATCATATGTAAAAGTGACAAGACGGATAACTCTTTTACAAGGCTACCCCGATTACATAATCAAATCCAATAAATTACCTCACAAATTGTTGCTAACTCGCATTAAAATCATTAATCCATTTAAAAATATCCGAGCCATAAATATCAACTTGATATTCTAAATTATAACGGAGATTCCATGTACCTTCGTGTGTGTAATCCTCCTTTTTGTGTGCTTAAAATGTACCAGTTTTCTCAAACAGCAGCAATCAGTGTGTTATCCAATATCTCTTCTGTCCAATATCTTTGGCAGATATATTGTCCAATATCGGACACTACGTGTCAGCGTTGAAGTACATATATCGGACAACACTGTCAACTCCATCAGTGTTGACTTATTCCTGTCAGCGTCAAATTCCTTCCTGTCAGCGCCCAAATAACAAACGTCAGCGCCAACCTAAAATCCTGTCAGCGTTCATCTTTAAACCTGTCAGCGACTATATTAAACCTTGTCAGCGTTCCTGTGTTAATCTTCGCATGTAAACTTGTCAGCGTTTAATCTCTTAGAGCAATAAACCACATCCAAATTTAAACCGATTTAAACCGTGAATGGGTTTTATCATATGCTTGCAAGTCCACCGTATCTAATCTTGTGCCATGTGAATGCAAACTTTGTCCACCAATGGAAAATCATGAACCGTGTGAACATAAAGATTTAGACCAATCAGAAATCTTTCATCGTATGAACACAAAGTGGTTATAACTTGGATCCTGTGAATCGCATGTCTTATATTAATCATGTGAACACAAGCTTTTTCCACCAATAGGAATTCTTTCCTCGTGTGAACACAGGTATAGACCTTTTGAATGGAATTGATCGTGTGAATAGAAGAGTTTGCAACCAATTAGAAACATTGTCCCATGTGAACACAAATGATTCTAATCAAGCACCGTGTAGATATTAGATTTGACCAATCACACCGTGTGAACACAGTATCTTAAATCTCACTCGCATGTATTCACCAATTAAAAACTTTCAACCGTGTGAACACACTAATTCTGACCAATGAGGAACGAAAGGTTTGTAAATAGATGCAGCCCCATCTGAATAATAATAGACGAGCATGTATACGATCAAAGCTTTAGATGATGAATATTAGGGTTTACTATTTGCCGTGTGAATGCAATCGTTTCCTCTAATCAAAATCGAGCAACCCGTGTGAACACTCTGATCGTGTGAACACATGGATAACCAATCAGAATACTCAATCCATGTGAACACAATTATGTACCTTTAAAATAACAAATCTTCACACGTCCTTGTTACAGCTACTATCATACGTCCAGATCTAGGGTTTTGAAAGTTAAACATCGAAACCCTAATTTAGGGTTTGTAGATTAACCATAGATCCTGAATTAACAGCCACCAATCTCCCAAAATTCTGCTTTTTATGTAGATCTAGGGTTTGAAGAAACCCTAGTTCATGATTTCATGTGAAAGCAGAAAACTGAAAATCTTCCATCAGCAACCTTCGACGCTTAATAACTTTTGCCTGGGGATAAAACTCGACAATCCCTCCGGTGGATGTTTAGATCTATGTATGTAGAACACACATCTAAAATTTCGTGACGATCCAACTGTGCAATCAAAAGTTATGACCTTCTGAATACTGCTGCGCACACAAAAACGTCCAGAAAAACTCCATACGAATTTTTCTTCTTCACCATACACGAACACCTCGTCGGACCTAGATATCAAGAGCCTTAGGCTCTGATACCAATTGTGGTTCCCTATTGATCGTTAGACTCAATGGTTAAGAACCATTATATCTAGGTTGATCATCGTTCATATGATAACATAGCGGAATAGAACAATGATCATAACAAGGTGTTGTGGACAAGATGAAATTCTCCCAACGATTACTTGCATTAAAGATTAAAACAAATAATCACTAGGCGTGTATACATTGAATCCCACGCCTAGTACACACGAATTGCTTGTAGGTTACATTGTGAATGAATGATATGAATAAAAACCTACGTATGTTTTCTTTATATACTAGAAAACATAGCTTACAAAGAAAGCTAATAATAAGACAACTAAATCTTCTATTATTCTGTGATAATATCTTCTACAAGTTTGTCCACCAGCTTGTAGAATTCTTCATTGTCAGATTTAGTCCTTGTCTTTTGTGTTTTGACTTATCAACTCAATAATTCGACCCAACAATCTTCCCCTAGTTGATGATGTCAAAACACTCCTCTTAAGCATGAATCCTTTGTATGTAGTACATGATCTCCAAGAAGCTTCCCCTTAAGTATAGCACATATTCTTCCCCTTTTTGACACATCAATAGGGAATATGTGAAAGTATGCAATCTTGTAGATTCTCCAAAAGTAGCTCTATGTAATGATCCTGAAGAAAAATAAATAAAGTAGTCTTGATGTTGAAGTAGATAACCCAATCTTATGTTCCATGTCTTGTAGAATGTGATGAAGTGTGTGGCTGATACAAAAATCCTCATCCTTTGTGAGACACTGAGCACGATAATGTAACTCCTTCAAGTGATAGCAAATATGTGCATAGAGAACCATAAGAAAAATCACATATTCCTAGATCTTGTATCACTTCATCAGTAACCATGTAAGCATAGACAAGTTACCTTTAAAGTCAGTGGCTGGAAGTCCATGACTTTAAGATATGATAGAACATAAACTCGCGAAAATCTTCTTAAATCATCAACTTACCATAAGAATTCTTCCCCTTAAGCTAACACCTCTTCATGAAGAAACTTAATCTTCATATCATATGTAAAAGTGACAAGACGGATAACTATTTTACAAGGCTACCCCGATTACATAATCAAATCCAATAAATTACCTCACAAATTGTTGCTAACTCGCATTAAAATCATTAATCCATTTAAAAATATCCGAGCCATAAATATCAACTTGATATTCTAAATTATAACGGAGATTCCATGTACCTTCGTGTGTGTAATCCTCCTTTTTGTGTGCTTAAAATGTACCAGTTTTCTCAAACAGCAGCAATCAGTGTGTTATCCAATATCTCTTCTGTCCAATATCTTTGGCAGATATATTGTCCAATATCGGACACTACGTGTCAGCGTTGAAGTACATATATCGGACAACACTGTCAACTCCATCAGTGTTGACTTATTCCTGTCAGCGTCAAATTCCTTCCTGTCAGCGCCCAAATAACAAACGTCAGCGCCAACCTAAAATCCTGTCAGCGTTCATCTTTAAACCTGTCAGCGACTATATTAAACCTTGTCAGCGTTCCTGTGTTAATCTTCGCATGTAAACTTGTCAGCGTTTAATCTCTTAGAGCAATAAACCACATCCAAATTTAAACCGATTTAAACCGTGAATGGGTTTTATCATATGCTTGCAAGTCCACCGTATCTAATCTTGTGCCATGTGAATGCAAACTTTGTCCACCAATGGAAAATCATGAACCGTGTGAACATAAAGATTTAGACCAATCAGAAATCTTTCATCGTATGAACACAAAGTGGTTATAACTTGGATCCTGTGAATCGCATGTCTTATATTAATCATGTGAACACAAGCTTTTTCCACCAATAGGAATTCTTTCCTCGTGTGAACACAGGTATAGACCTTTTGAATGGAATTGATCGTGTGAATAGAAGAGTTTGCAACCAATTAGAAACATTGTCCCATGTGAACACAAATGATTCTAATCAAGCACCGTGTAGATATTAGATTTGACCAATCACACCGTGTGAACACAGTATCTTAAATCTCACTCGCATGTATTCACCAATTAAAAACTTTCAACCGTGTGAACACACTAATTCTGACCAATGAGGAACGAAAGGTTTGTAAATAGATGCAGCCCCATCTGAATAATAATAGACGAGCATGTATACGATCAAAGCTTTAGATGATGAATGTTAGGGTTTACTATTTGCCGTGTGAATGCAATCGTTTCCTCCAATCAAAATCGAGCAACCCGTGTGAACACTCTGATCATGTGAACACATGGATAACCAATCAGAATACTCAATCCATGTGAACACAATTATGTACCTTTAAAATAACAAATCTTCACACGTCCTTGTTACAGCTACTATCATACGTCCAGATCTAGGGTTTTGAAAGTTAAACATCGAAACCCTAATTTAGGGTTTGTAGATTAACCATAGATCCTGAATTAACAGCCACCAATCTCCCAAAATTCTGCTTTTTATGTAGATCTAGGGTTTGAAGAAACCCTAGTTCATGATTTCATGTGAAAGCAGAAAACTGAAAATCTTCCATCAGCCAACTTCGACGCTTAATAACTTTTGCCTAGGGATAAAACTCGACAATCCCTCTGGTGGATGTTTAGATCTATGTATGTAGAACACACATCTAAAATTTCGTGACGATCCAACGGTGCAATCAAAAGTTATGACCTTCTGAATACTGCTGCGCACACAAAAACGTCCAGAAAAACTCCATACGAATTTTTCTTCTTCACCATACACGAACACCTCGTCGGACCTAGATATCAAGAGCCTTAGGCTCTGATACCAATTGTGGTTCCCTATTGATCGTTAGACTCAATGGTTAAGAACCATTATATCTAGGTTGATCATCGTTCATATGATAACATAGCGGAATAGAACAATGATCATAACAAGGTGTTGTGGACAAGATGAAATTCTCCCAACGATTACTTGCATTAAAGATTAAAACAAATAATCACTAGGCGTGTATACATTGAATCCCACGCCTAGTACACACGAATTGCTTGTAGGTTACATTGTGAATGAATGATATGAATAAAAACCTACGTATGTTTTCTTTATATACTAGAAAACATAGCTTACAAAGAAAGCTAATAATAAGACAACTAAATCTTCTATTATTCTGTGATAATATCTTCTACAAGTTTGTCCACCAGCTTGTAGAATTCTTCATTGTCAGATTTAGTCCTTGTCTTTTGTGTTTTGACTTATCAACTCAATAATTCGACCCAACAATCTACGTTTTGAGAATGTCTTCCTGGTAAAAGAACTGGACTATAATCTGTTTAGTGTATCACAAGTGTGTGATAACAAAAATAAGGTTCTTTTCACTGATACCGAGTGTTTGGTGTTAAGCAAGGATTTTAAGATCCCTAATGAGAAGTATATTGAGTATAGAACACCTAGGCATAAGGACATATACAATGTGAATTTAAATGGGATTAAAGTGAATGCTAATATGTATTGTTTTTATGCTAAGGCCTCAGTAGATGAAAGTAATTTGTGGCACAGGAGACTAGGGCACATAAACTTTAAAATATAAATAGACTTGTGAGGCTTGGTTTAGTTGATGGTTTGCCTGAGAAGGCCTTCCACAATGACCACTCTTGTGTTGCATGTCTTAAAGGCAAGCAGCACAAGGTCTCATTTAAGTCCAAGCAGGTGCATACTAGTTCCAGACCTCTTCATATGCTTCACATGGACCTCTTTGGTCCAACTAATATAGAAAGTTTGAATGGCAAGTCATATTGTTTTGTTGTCACTGATGACTTTTCTAGGTTTACTTGGACATTCTTTCTAGCTATGAAGAGTGACACAGCTGATGTTCTTATTGAATTTATCACTCAAATTGAGAAAAGGTCTGGCAATGAGGTTAAGATGCTTAGGAGTGATAATGGTGGAGAATTTAGGAACAAGAAGCTAGATGATTTTTGTGCCAGGAAGGGAATTACTAGACAGTTTAGTATTGCTAGAACCCCACAACAAAATGGGGTTGCTGAAAGGAAGAATAGAACCCTAATTGAAGCAGCCAGAACAATGTTGGCTGATGCTCACTTTCCCATAGCCTTTTGGGCTGAGGCTGTTAATACAGCATGTTATGTGCAAAATAGAGCATTGGTTAACAAAATTCAAAACAAGACACCTTATGAGTTACTTTGGGGAAGGAAACCTAATATTGGTTTTCTCAGACCTTTTGGATGTCATGTAGTAGTCTTAGACACTAGTGATGCCTTAGGGAAATTTAGTGCAAAAGGTGATGAAGGTTACTTTATGGGGTATTCAGTGCAGAGCAAGGGTTATAGGGTTTATCTTAAGGAAGACAAACGTATTGTTGAAAGAGTACATGTTAGGTTCTTAGAGAATAAACCTAGTGATCCTGTAAGTGGTCCTAATTGGTTGTTTGATTTGGAACCCTTATCTAGAACTTTAAATTATATGCCTGTCACTAATCCAGACATTATGAAGGTAACTTCAAATGTTGTGGAGGAACAAGTTGTTCATGTTTCAGGTACACAGGTTGATGAAAGGGTTGGATCACAAGCAGAAAAAGCATCTCCTACATTTGAATATGTCACAATTCCCATTTGGACTGATGCTTTTGCTGCTGCTGCTGCTGGACAAGATAATGGTGGTTTCCAAATACCACCAGATACAAACATGCATGGTTCTTCAGGCGCTGACAAAGGGAAATCAAGCGCTGACAAGACTAATTCAGACGTTGATGGCTCAGACGTTGACAACAACAGTTCAAGCGTTGTTAGCCCAAGCGCTGACAAACAAGGTTCAGACGTTGACAACACCTTTGCACATCTTTTCTCTTCAAATTTTGAACAAGGTGGACCTTCCAATGTCCATGGAGAGATCCCAGTTGATCAAAGAGAGTCTGATGAAGAAGATATTGGCAACATGGAGCGTGAAGTTGAGGACACCAGACTTTTTGAAGGAGGAGTTCTCACTTCCACAATGAAGAATCACCCCCCATCTCAGATCATTGGTGATGTTATGACTCCAGTTCAGACAAGAAGATCCCATCAAAGTCTTGGTGGATTTATTGCCAATATACACAAGAAGGTAGATACCCCTCTTGTTCAAGCATGTTTGTTTGCTTGTTTTCTGTCACAAGAAGAACCCAAAAAGATATTTGATGCTCTCAAAGAACCAAGTTGGGTGGAAGCAATGCAGGATGAGCTTCACCAATTTGCTATTCAGGATGTTTGGGAGCTGGTTGATTGTCCTAGATATGTCAGACCAATTGGGACAAGATGGGTTCTCAGGAACAAAAGAGATGAACGAGGTATTGTGGTCAGAAACAAGGCAAGGTTAGTGGCTCAAGGTTATACACAAGAGGAGGGGATAGACTATGAAGAAGTCTTTGCACCAGTTGCAAGGATTGAAGCTATTAGGATTTTTCTAGCCTATGCATCTTGCATGGGCTTTACAGTCTATCAAATGGATGTAAAGAGTGCATTCTTGTATGGCACCATTGTTGAAGAAGTTTATGTCATGCAACCTCCTGGTTTTGAGGATCCTGAGCATCCAGACAAAGTGTATAGAGTCAAAAAGGCTATGTATGGCCTTCATCAAGCCCCTAGAGCATGGTATGGTACTTTGTCTACCTATTTGGTGGACAATGGATTTAAGAGGGGCACCATAGATCAGACACTATTTACAAAGAAGAAAGGCAAAGATGTGTTGCTTGTGCAGGTCTATGTTGATGATATCATTTTTGGGTCTACTGATCCAAAGATGAGTGAGGATTTCTCCAAGCTCATGACAGACAAATTCAAGATGAGTGCTATGGGGGAGATGAACTTCTTTCTTGGTTTACAAGTTCAGCAGAAAGAAGATGGTATCTTCATCTCCCAAGACAAATATGTTGCTAAAATCTTGAAGAAGTTTGGCTTTTCTCCACATGAAAAGAGGGCTTCTACTCCTATGGATAGAGAACACCCTTGGGGAAAGATTGGAGATGGGAAAGATGTTGATGTCAGGCATTATAGATCCATGATTGGATCCTTGATGTATCTTACTGCTTCCAGACCTGATATCATGTTTGCTGTGTGTGCATGTGCATGCCATCAAGTGACTCCCAAAGAATGTCACCTTTATGCTGTGAAGAGAATCTTTAGGTATCTAAGATGTTATCCAGATCTTGGTTTATGGTACCCAAAAGATTCACCATTGGAGCTGATTGCATATTCAGATAGTGATTATGGTGGTGACAAGTTTGATAGGAAATCCACAACTGGTGGATGTCAATTTCTTGGGAGCAGATTAATATCTTGGCAATGCAAGAAACAAACAGTGGTGGCTAACTCTACAACTGAAGCAGAATATGTGGCTGCAGCAGCATGTTGTGGTCAAGTGTTGTGGATTCAGAACCAGCTGTTGGATTATGGGTATAACTTCATGCATACTAAGATATTTGTTGACAATAATAGTACTTTATGCATCATTAAGAATCCTGTGCATCATTCTAAAACTAAACACATAGAAATTAGACACCATTTTATAAGAGATTGCTTTGAGAAAGGTTTAATACAACCAGATAGGGTTGACACTGAGGAAAATGTGTCAGATTTATTAACTAAACCTTTTGATACTGGAAGATTTTAGTACTTGGTAACAAGTATTGGAATGGTTAATCTCACATAAGTATGTGTTTTGGATTCTTTTTGTAAAAGTATGTACAGGATGATGCATTATTATTATTGGTCTTCTTGATAATTTAGATTTTCCACTATATTTTTCTAACACTGACAAAGGTTGTTTGAACACTGATAAGTGTTTTTGCAACGTTGTCAGCAATATAATTGTCTAACGCTGACAAAGCTTCCTTCAACGCTGTTAAGTGTTATCGGGGCGTTGTCAGCAACAATGTTAGTTTTGTGGTTTTCAATCTAAATGTGCAGATGGTGTTAGCAGTATACCATTGGATACAGAGTTGCTTATGGATCAAAGGAGAAGCATTTGGACATGTTTTTGTTTATGGATGATGGTTGGAATGTTTCATTCCCATCTTGACATAAATTTTTTATGTTCATGCATATTTTTGGCAAACTCTTTGTATCTTTGTTTAAGGGGAGGTTTTAGGAACCTTTAGGATTTTTGGGTATCCATATGATACTCTTATCACAATTCTAGATTGTGTCCACAGGTGAGTATGGGTTAGTTTTACTAAACCATGAGGCACTGTAGCATGTATAGTATATCAACTTTGCATGCTGCCAAGACATTTTTGGCCTAGAATTGGTTGTGGTCTGATGGGAGACTTGGGAATTACTTTGTTATGGGTTTTACCTAGGAGTAACAAGGATTTTATAAGGTAACTTGGTTGTTAAGAATTTTGGTTAGCAAGGGACACTAGAGGACTGTTATGTCTATCTTGCTTTTGCAAGTGTGCATAACTGGACAGTGCTTGCCGCCCTATGATAATTATCAGCTTTTGGTTATCTTCTCTAGGATAAATTACTTGTTAAGGTCATTTTTCACTTTTTAAAACAATTTTATTTTTGGACGCTGACAAAATTTTTCCAAGCGTTGTTGTGACCAAATTGGACGCTGACATGGCTTTAGGCGAACGTTGACAAGATTATAGCCGTTGGGCGTTGATGGGTTATTTTTGACCGTTGACAATCAATGGGACCTACCCAGTTGTTACTTTTTGACATATTTTCAAGCCGTAATTTTAGGAGTTGTTACTTTCATTAAATGCATGAGATAACTTATAACTTTTTCAATATTTTCATGATTAGTTTTTGAAAATCTTTGCCTATTTTTGGGCCAATCACATGCATTCATCCACTCCTATAAATTTGGCTCCTATTTTTAAACAGGGTATCTATAATTCTTGTCTAACACTTTTTCTCTTATCAACCTTCATCTTTTATACTTCAAATTAACAGCTTTCATCAATGGCACCAAGATTTAACTCAGCAGAATTGGATTTGGGGTTCAAGTCTCAACACAACATGATTGCTTATCTTGTTACTGATAATACTTTGTTCCCTCAATACACACAAATGGTGGCGTATTTGAACGCATCCCCATTAAGGTATGCTCTTTCTCATGCACCACTCATTCCAGTCACACACATTAAACAGTTTTGGAACACTGTAAGTTCCTCAACAGTTAATGGAGTGACCACATTAACTTCTATTGTTCATGGGAGATCTTGGGTGGTTACTGAGGCCTTGGTACGCCAGGCCTTGCATCTTGATGATGCTGATGGTATAACCATTCTTCCCATATCTGAAATAGAACAAGGGCTTAGGGCTTTGGGATACCCTATTCCTGATGAAGGTACTCTTAATAAGTATCATAAGCAGGAATTTCCCCCAGCCTGGAAGTACCTCATTCACATTCTCCTTCAATGTTTGAGTCCCAAATGTACTGCACACAATGAGATCAATAGATCCACTGCAACTGCTATTGTGTGTATTGCAACAGGGCAAAAATATAACTGGTCTAAAATGATTTTTGAAGGAATGTGTAAAAACAAGGGGATAAAAATGACTTTAGCTTATCCCCGTTTTCTGCAAATGATTTTTGATGCTCAAAGATATTGTTCAAGGGATCACAATGATTTTTATAAAATCCCTGAACAAAAGAAAGCTATTTTTATCAAGATGAATTCACCACCTCATAGAGACCTACCTTTAACCCCAGCCATGCTTGCTGTTATTGCAGCATCACAACCCCAACTAGACCCCCAACCTCATATTGACCCTCACCCACAACTTGAACCTATTCCTGAACCTTTACCCTCACCTGACCAAATGCAAATAGACCAAAATCCCTTTGACGCTGACACATCTAATGTGGGCGTTGATGTGCCTATTTCCACCGCTGACACCCAACCATCACAATCCCAAACACCCCTTAACCAACCCACATCTACACCTTCTTCTACACCATCTTCCACACCACCTGAATATAGGTTGTTTAAACGCCAAAGGACTGCTGGAGAGTTCTCCTCTGGTGGTCCTAGCCATGAAGCAGAGAGAACCACCACCACAAGTGTGGCTGGTGACCTGGATGAGGCTGGGACTATTGGTTCTGGCTTAGCAGCTGGCCAAGGCAGTCCCACCATAATTAAGTCCTCATCCATGCCCAATGAACCTGACTTGGGAGGTCAAATCCCCATTTTGGAAGAGGGCAGACTGGAACCAATGACGCTTTTGGAATTGACGGTTGTCTGCATTAGCTTGCAAAAGCAGAATGCAGACTTAGTACAAATTGTCAGTAACCAAGGCCTTGAACTCAAGGAATTGAGGGAGAGGATAGTTGTTTTGGAGAGTGCTCATGCAAAGGGAGGTATGGAGGAGTCTTCCAAAGGGGAGGAAGATCAAAGAAATCTGAGTGATAAGAGCAGTCAAGATGGTCAATCATTGGATGTTGCTGAAGCTCTTACTACTTTGAAGGAACAAACAGGTTTTGATACGTCCTTAATCTCTCCAGCCAATTTAAATTTATCATTTAAGATATGTTGAGAGATGTTACACAAGGCGCTGAGGGAAAATATTTGAGCGTTGACAAGACAAGTTTGGACGCTGATAGAAGTATTTTGGGCGCTGATAGAGGAAATTTGGGCGTTGACAGATCTGCATATGGAGGTGATGTATTCCAGTCATCATCTATCATCAAGGATGTTTCTACTCAGGTATTACCATCTACCTTACCAACAATTGCACCATCAGATAAAGGTAAGGGTAAGTTGGTAGAAGAAATTGTTCCAAAGAATGCAGCTTAGGTTGAATTTGATAGAAGATTGGCTGAGCAAATGATGGAACAAGGTGAAAAGGAAAAGTCACCATTTGTTGTGACTTCTGAAGAAGAAAGTGATGGAGCAAGCTCAGATTCAAGTGTGATGATTATTGAACCAGAAAGACTTGAGTATGGTGATGAGCTTGCTAGGGAAAAGCTGAGAGATTTAAAGTTGCAGATTGATTTTGATATGCCAGAGGTGGTTCAGATGTATAATTCTTGGGAAGAAAGCTGTATGGATAATCCAGACTTGACCATTTCAGATCAGATATGGGGTTTAGAGATTCTTCTTAGAGTTCAGAAGGATTGTAAGGTGATTTTGAAGCACAAGGCAAGCAACATTCTTTCAGAGTTGAAAAGGGATAGAAGGAAGCTCTACTTTATGTTGCTCAAATGTCATGGAGTTGGATGGACACATCAGAAGCTGAAGGCTTTGACATTTGATGAGCTGGAACATAGGGCTTATCCTATTTGGGTGAAAGTGCAAGAAGAAAACACTTTCAGACTTCTTTCAGATGAAAGAAAGGAGCAACTTGCAGAAGAGATGGCAATCAAGAAAGCTATGATAGTTCCCAGACCAGTAAAGAAGGGATTTATTCTTGAGTTTCCAAAAGATATGAATCAACTATATCCAAGTGAAGCAGTTATTAGAAAGAGCCTCAAGCTCTCCCCATTAGAAGCTTCAGATATGGTGCATGTGTTACCACTAGATTCCAGGAATCCAATTGTGAGTTATGATGAAGATGAATGTGGATTCTGGAAGATTGGAAGATTTGGCAAGGAGGTACACACTTTTACCACTCTCATATTTTTATTTGCAAGTTGTGATAGAGAAGACTTGGTGGACCTTTGGAGGTTGCTAGAGACCAAGTATGAGGCTGAAGCACCAACTTCAGCCAATGGAATAAAACTTTGGACCACATTCAAAAGAATGTGTGGGACAAAAGAGGAAGATCCTGAAATATGGAAGGATCTTGAAGATGATCTCAGTGGTCTTCAATGGAGGTTATATTCAGCTGCTGGTGTATACCATTTGAGTTCTACAAAGTTTGCTGAGTATTTACTTGTAGATGCTCAGTATTTCATATCCAAGGCTGTTTTGGAAAAGATGAAGGACACTCAGTTGGAGATAGACTATACAAGTGACGTGGCAAAGAATTTGATCAGATTTATTTATTACCAATATGATAAGGTTTGTCAGACTCCTCCAAGTTCTTAATGTTTATTCAGAAACTTGATCATAAGAGTGGATATCAAGTTTAGGGGAGAATTGTTGGGAATAAATTAAGGTCAGATTACTTGAACGCTGACAAGAACAACTCAAGCGTTGACAAGAGTAAAGTGAGCGCTGACAGCTTAAGCGTTGACAAGTTAAAGTCAAGCGTTGACAGATTGAAGACAAGCACTGATGGAAGATGTGAGCTACACGTTTATTATGTTCTAGAATACTTCTAGTAAGGATAGAAACGACAATGTATTTTCTATGTTTATCTTTACCTAGAATAGTTGATACGTAGCTTATTGTACAAGGCTTCTTAGTCTATAAAAGAAGGCCTTTAGGTTAATGTTTAATATCAAGTTTTCATTAAGTTTTTCATTCATAAACATCTTTCATTGTAAGCAAGTTCGACATTGATAATCAAAGTGAAAGTATTGTTTACATCTTGTGTTATTGTTTAAGTATTAAATTCCGCATAATACTTAGATTCACAAAGCATACAACAGGTTTCTCTACGTGTTATACTTGATCTAATCTCGTATACACAAAGCTAATCGATCTAAGTTTGGGATCAACATTTTGTAAGGTTAGGTTCGCCATCATAGGAAACCTTAAACCTAAAAGACATGTCCAACTCACAATGGGTGTATGTCGGGTGTCTTCATCCCAACTCCTGCTTACAGATGCTCTAATATATAAATCTTAACAAGATTCGATCTCGATCCTAACACGATA
Source organism: Glebionis coronaria (assembly GCA_025667525.1). Taxonomy (NCBI): domain Eukaryota; kingdom Viridiplantae; phylum Streptophyta; class Magnoliopsida; order Asterales; family Asteraceae; genus Glebionis; species Glebionis coronaria. The sequence goes on from CM046875.1 coordinate 15,736,765, forward strand.
ATTATCAATGATAATCTCTCCAAAGGAAAACGATTTTACAGTTTATTACCAAAGGTCAATCATTCAAACATAAAACAACACTTACAGTATTTTGTATCGTTACTTTACCTCGTCCCTTCGATTGGGGTGGTACAGTACTCTCATCAAGATTCGTTCTCAATGACTTCTAAGCAAATCTCTAGAAATTCGATGCGAAGCGAGGATCTTGATAGAGATGATCGATACAGGCACACCATGTTTACATAACTCCTTTAAATACAAAAGAGTCGATTTCTTCATCAACAATCTAGCATTATCATTAACGGTAATGATATTAGTAGATTTGGTCAGTCTGTCGACGATGACCTAAATCGAATCAAATTCATATGATGACCTTTGTAATAGTTAGATGTTTACTAATGTATGAGGCGATGTCTGCCTTCATAATCTGCCATTAGTACAACCTCTTCTTCAGATAAAGATACTTTAAATCAGAAATGACAGGAATAGAATACTTATACTTACAAGATTCCAATATGACTACATTTCAAAATCTCCATATTTAGGCAAACACAAGTGGCCGTTTATACATTTAACGCCATTGGCTTCTCAATCCTAATGGTTCACATTAGCCGTGAACCCCCTTTTTATTATCTATATTATCCTTTTTACAAACATCGTTTATTTTTATATTTCGGCAATTTATTTTACACCATCATTATTAAGGAACACAATCCTAATTGATTCTTTATCTTTTCTATATAATGTGTCAGTATCTATATTCACCTTTCCTGATGAAATAATTATCATGTCCACAATTTACTCAGATATTCTTTTTTCATATTTTCTAAGTTTTAATTTCTTCTCAACTATCATTTTTATCCGTTTTATTCAATCCGACGACTAAAGCGTCGATAATTATTGCATGTAATTAAATAACAAATATTTAATTTTTATGAAATGTAAACGTAAAAATTTTTAAATTTCTTAGTTCAACCAATTATATGAAAAAGGTTCAAAATAAATTTGAATTTAATTAACAAGATTTCTGTTGATTTATCGAAAATAATTAAAATAATTAATAAGATCCGTAAATGTTCGAGAAATCTTTGTTTATACTTTGGTCAAAATTTTCTTAATTGAAAAGCAAAAATTGTCGTTTTAAACTTCAAGTCTTGGTTTAAATGGTTTCCTCAATCCCTCTTAAGTTGTCTAGAAGTACACACAAACATTTACCCCTAAACAGGAGTTTAGTTAAATGATTTGTGTATAAGGGAATAATCCCTTAAAAATCCTTTGTTAAAACATTTGTCAAAACATATTTGCACTTTCTTTTTGGTAAAGCCAAAAGTCTTAAAAGGGCTCTTAATTTTTGAAGAGTCAATATAGATTCCATTATCTTTTAGTCACACGGTCAAATAATGTAAATGATTAAGTCTTTAATCATATGTTAAATACTCAAGGTAAAAGTTTTCATTGTTCGACCAATTCAGGGCAGTCTATAAATAATTAGTAACTTCTTCTTATTCTTATAAACAAACAAATAGTCTTAATGATCACTAGCATGAATTTATCAAATTACAGCCTACACACGTGATTCACCATATTTATGAATGCTACATGTGTATTAGTTAATCCAAACGACATCACGTGAAACTCATAATGTTCATTACAAGTTCTGGATGTAGTGATTGGAATAGATCATCTTCTTCGCGGACGCGAAGTTGATAATAACCATGCCGTGGATCAAATCTTTAAAACATACGCTAGAACCTTGTAAATGATCGAACAAATCTTCCATTTCGAGTTATGGATATCGTTTTCGATTGTCAATTTACTCAGTTCACAGAAATCTATAAATATAAGGAATAATAACACCATAGCTCTTCATTATGACGAGCTCGGTAGAATAAAATCTATCTCCGACAACTCTCTCAGTTGTACGGTAATTCTTCTAATTCAGATGGTGCTGACGTATAGTGCACAAGCCACAGGTGCAGCACCGGGAATATAATCAATACCAATTTCAACTTGCCTTAATGGTGAAAGTCTAGGTAATTTACCAACAAATATCTTCTAAAATTTTAGATAACAGAAACATCTTTTAATAAATTCATATTAGGTTCTTTCTAGCTTATAGTATCTATAACTAATTCACAACCATTCACGGTATAATTTCAAGTCTAAATGCAGGATATGGTCATCCATCAAGAATCATTTAGATCACTTTTGATAATCAACATCTTATCATTTAGGGGAATTCTACTCGAGTTCCCATCAATTAAGACAATTTCGTCATGTCATAATCAATCAATCCATTCTACTGGCACTATCAACTTTCCAGTTTTATTGCCGTCGATAAGATTTGAACTTCTCAAAAGACTAATAATAACTCATAATCCTTCACAAATTCAGGGATATATGGAGACACAACTAACATTAAAAGAGTAAGGTCAACGCATAATCTATGCGAGAGAATTTCAAATCAGATACAGACGAAAACATTTAACGAATATGAATATATCCTATGTTTTCATAATTTGAGTACGCATTCGAAAGCTCCTCGGATCGTTACCCAGGTCATTCAAATGAAATCTAATAAAAAGAAATGATAGGAACGTCGATACATCCAGTCGGGTATCAACACTCGGTAATCAGATACTTTTCCTAAGAATCTCACTACGGGAGAATTGGACAAGAAAGAATTGTCAATTGTCAAATAAGACAATTTCCACAGATGAGTAAATTCGACTTAGAAGAATAGATGCTACATGCACATATGTAGGTGTCCCTAACATTATGTCCCTATTTTTCACTTCTTGCAGATCTCATAAAATTTAATCTTTCACAATCTTCAAAGAAAATGTAGTGTTTATTCATTAGTTTTATGGTGACTACTAATCAGCCTTGCATGGTCCATTCCAAATTGTATATAGGCGCGCAACTATATACAATTTCAAGATTAACGATGCAATACTCAGTTCGTCAAAATTTTATCATCATGTTTATAATAAAAACATTTTCATGCTTAATTCTTAAATAAGAATCAAAATAAATTTACAAGGATTTTCTTTGTTATGAAAACAATTGAGTTTTCTAAGGTGTTTTATAAACAACCTCATTTCGTAACGATTATTTATAAGTCTCACTTTTAAATAATCCATATGGTGATGAAAATTAAATTTTCTCAAAGGATTCTGTTTTAACTTTATAAAAACATTTAGTGATCTGCAAAGGAGTGATGAAAGCTTGTTCACGAAGAACTAACTACAATATATCAGGAAATGAGCTTAGCCAAATAATCATGAGGTTCATGACCTCGATGGCACTCAAAAAGAATAATCCACAACGTAACTCAATTCGAGATGAGTACTTGTTCAATGGTTGCATCACTAATGCGAGCATTAGGAAGAAGCAAGAAAAGATAGATAACATCGATACATGTAGGATTTAGCAATCAAAGGTAGTCTTTTTCATTAATCACAAACAAGTCAAAATTGTACCGTAACACATTACGTGTCACTATGTCATACAATTCTCAGAACTCGTCCTACCAACTGATATCTCAGTTAAGTTAGGGATTTTATTTTTTTTAAAAGATACCACAATGAATACTAACCTAAAAGAGTCAATAGGTGTTCCATATGTCCCGGAAGATCCATTGGTCCCAATTCAGAAGAAGATTTCTTCAATTTATTTCTTGGACACTGGGCATCCTCGTTAGTGGACAATGGCCTAGGAACAACCCTTAACACGAATCAATAATCAATTAAAACCTTATAATTCAATCACAGAACTTAACGACTTCCTCTTAATAATATCATATTCCATACGGGTTAAATTTTTACTTTATTCAAGTTTTAATCAACTTATACTCAATGCGATATCCTACCTCATTTTCCAATACTTTCAACCTTATTTATAAACCTTAATAGGACAATAAAAGCTCGATATGATCAACACTTAATTTCCAATCCTATAACTCTTACAACAACAATTATCAAATGAGTCACTAGTATGAAATGACTTGATCATTCAACTAGACTTCTCGGAAAGGTACTAGTGCATGAGGCTTTTGGGTAATGGTTCCAATGACAGCCTCAAGTGCAACATTCACATTTCGATTTCAATTTAAGAATTGGATGACAACGAATCAGATGACATCTTTCTAGGTGGTATCGTTTTATCAAACTCCACTCTATAAGGATAGATCGTCATGACATCGATATCAGTTTTAATCTCGCCAATTCTTCTTTTAATATCACAATCAACTAATATCTACATTTCTACGAATATTAACCATTTGTTGGGATCATAAATATCCACAACTTGGTTTAGATCTAGGATAGCTAGAATTCCTACGAGAATAGCTTCGATTGATTTACTAGGGGATTTAGGGTTCCTTGTGACAATCTACGTCGTATAAATGCCTCGTATAAATATAAAAATAATCATCAAACAATCATGTAATAAAATTACATCATATATATATATAATCCAAGTTATATATATAGTTAAAAGATTTTTAGACATTTTTAGAAAAATGTTTATAGTTAAAAGATTTTGAAATGTTTTATTCAAAACCTTGGTTTTAAAAATCTTTCGTTCTCTATAACGAGAGATCTGATACCAAACTGTAACACCCCCAAATTTATACAACTCAATACAGCGGAAGACTCGTTGGTGTTACGGGATAGCACATTACTCACATCATAGACAACGCTTAAAAATCACGTCGTTTAATAATAAAGCATTTCCATTTATAAATATCAAGTTTACATAGGTCCCAAGTCATTGTATTTCATACACGTTTTACAAGGCATTTGAATGGAAATTATAATTAAATGCGGGCCATGAATTCTTGTTGTCTTCCCGAGAATTACCTTCAAGTACCTGAGATAAAACATGTTAAAAGAAAAGGTCAGCGATAACGCCGAGTGAATTCATAGAGTTTAATAACTTCTATCCATATAACTTTGGTATAAATTATTACCAAAAATCATTTCGTACAAATCATTGTAATAGGCCATAAAATAGCCAAAGTCATTTTTATACAAATCCTTATCGAAAATCATACTATAGGCATTTTCCTTAAAAATCATTATACGAGCCAATGTCGTTAAAACATCATACAATACGTTTTATAACGTTGTATAGATTAAATAAAAACCGTTATATGAATATGGTTATATAAAACCAAAACACGAACATAATATCAATAGTATGACCCCGTATTACTAGTCAGGCAATACATCGTGATTCGGTGCGTATAGCAGTATTTCGTTAATTGGATTATTATAAGCCGCATGACATTGTTACCTTACTACAACAAACAACGGGTAGCTAGCCCGAAACTCATTTGCCCATCTAAACTAGCGTGTCGTCACAAAGGTCACGCTATGTAAATCTTCTCATACATAAATTCGCTTACCAATCAATGTGGCACGACGGGGATCAACCGTCAAGGCGCGAACTGGGGTGATCGTCCCCAAATAGTACTATTATATGCATAAGCGTATACCAAATCCCGGTAGTTCACAATTCATGCTAATGGGACTTTTAGTGACATAACATAACTTTAATAATGCATTTCATTTCATCTATCGGGTCATTTAATCATTCATTGGGTCATACAATCATTCGGGTCCAAATCAATAAACAAACAATCGGGAAAAATGGTGTCCTATTTTAGTAAAACTAACATGTTATCTCCCTCGCGGGTTTATAAAATATTTCATAAAAACATTTAAAAGAGTGCGAGGCTATGAACTCACGTTGATGTGGGAAGGCGGGTTATCGGCAATTCGGGCGTACGGTACGTGCTTCAATCACGGAAACCTAGACAAATAATACTTGTCTTAGACTCTTGTCCAATGACTTTATAAAAATAACAATTATGTATATATATGATGACTTTATACATATGATGATGATCAAGTGGGTTTATATATTCTCATTTACTCATTTTTGTGTTATGTATTGGTAACCTTTTACTAGCTTACTATTTTTACCTATTTACGTGTTTTAGGTCCATTTTGTTGTATTATTAGTCCAATAACGTTAACTTAGCCCGTTAATGTCCGTATGTTATATAGTTTGGGTTTTATCGGTTTTTACTTGTTATATATGTTTATATATCATTATATGAGTTTATAAAAGTTTACATTAGACGGGTCCAACCGTCTAAGTTTTATTTAACAAAAACGTTAATTTTACGGTAATAGCCGAAAAAGTCGTAAAAATCATGTTTATAGTTTTATAACTTATAAAACTTATCAAACTACCATTTTATAAAAAGTCCAATTATTTATCCTTATACATATTTATATAAATGTATTATATAAGTTAGTGGGTTTTAATTCACATTTTATACTATTTTTATTTGAGTGCTTATATAATACTATTATACTTTAATTTCTCAAAATCTGATTTTTACTTTCATGTTTACCAAAACGGCCATATCTAGAGTTCTATATGGAGATAGAAGCTCAAATTTTTTTGGTATAAACTAAATGATATATGCTCCATTTGACTCTTCTATAGCTACTGTTGAATCAGCTTTTAAGTAATTTCTAAAAATCGTCCAAAACAGTGAACTCAGATTTGTACTCTAAACTTGTTTTGATCATATCTCACTCATCCTAATGATTCCATTGCATGGCCAACTCTCACATGTGTACAAGACATATTACTTACTTTATATCCATTAATCTATGCCATTTTATCAGTTCATCACATGGTTCTTTACTGTTTTATACAGCCCTTATTTTAAGCATGATTTTAACCTTTTTACATATAGTTTTTCATCTTTTTACTCATGATTATCAACACCAAATCCCCACAAAATATTTTTATCATCATATATCATCATACATACATACATTTAAGAATAAAATACATGATTACATAATCAAAATTAACAAAAGGATGGGGAGAACAATCTTTATACCACCATGATGATGTAGGTTATGATCAAGACATGGATTTTGATGGAGAAACTTGTGATAAACTAAGACCATCTTCAAGACCACCATTATTCAAGAAATCCTTGTGGAAAATCAGCCCTAGGACTCCATTGAAACTCCTCCTTGGATGTTATAAACACCACCAATCAATAGGACTTCAAAAGGGCTTCAACTTATGTATGAATAATATGAGATTTTGTGGTTAATTTTGTATGAATGGGGTGTTTGATGATGATGGTGGGACGGCACCATAGAGAGAGGAAGAGAGAAAATGGAAGCTTTTGCATGGATGAAAATGGGATCTAATGGTTTATCTTGTTGGTTTTGTGGTTAGTGGGAAAAGTGTAGCTTACATTGTAAGCTTAGCTTACAAGTGTAAGCATTAAGCTTGCAACTTGACACCTAATGGTGTGTTGGTTGCTAGTTTTGGCCGTGGGTTTGTGGGGGTGGGGCAAGTGTCCCACTTGTCTCATCCCCATTTAATTACGGGTACTCCTCGATTCTAGTTTCCTCGATTTGCGTGCCCTCGGATAAATTTATGAGTTTATGAACCAACACAAATTTAAAAATCCAAAAATAATATTCACGGATAAATTTATTTTCTGAAATGTCGGACTATCACCAAAGACGGTGTATGTAAACGTGAGCACGTAACGTAGAATCCTCCGGTTTAGACGTAGTCGATGCTACTTCAAGACGTAAATCCAAATTTCTTCCCAAAAATAAGTGAGTTCATAATATAACATTAAAATAATATTTTCAAATAAATATTGAGAATAAAATATCAACCATAAATTGACGGATTTTCACAGCTATACCCATAGTCCAACAGCTGGTTCTAAATCCACAAAACTTGTCCACAACAAGCAGTTGAAGCCACATACTCTGCTTCAGTTGTAGAGTTAGCCACCACTGTTTGTTTCTTGCATTGCCAAGATATTAACCTGCTCCCAAGAAACTGACATCCACCAGTTGTGGATTTTCTGTCAAACTTATCACCTCCATAGTCACTGTCTGAATATGCAATCAGCTCCAATGGTGAACCCTTTGGGTACCACAAGCCAAGACCAGGATAGCATCTTAGGTACCTAAAGATCCTCTTGACAGCATAAAGGTGACATTCTTTGGGAGTCACTTGATGGCGTGCACAAGCACACACAGCAAACATGATGTCAGGTCTAGAGGCTGTGAGATACATCAATGAACCAATCATTGATCTATAGTGCCTGACATCAACATCCTTTCCATCTCCAATCTTTCCCCAAGGGTGTTCTCTATCCATAGGAGTAGTAGCCCTCTTTTCATGTGGAGAAAAGCCAAACTTCTTCAAGATCTTTGCCACGTATTTATCTTGGGAGATGAAGATACCATCTTCTTTCTGCTGAACTTGTAACCCAAGAAAGAAGTTCATCTCCCCCATAGCACTCATCTTGAATTTGTCTGTCATAAGCTTGGAGAAATCCTCACTCATCTTTGGATCTGTGGATCCAAAAATGATGTCATCTACATAGACCTAAACAAGTAGAACATCCTTACCCTTCTTGTTAGTAAACAATGTCTGATCTATGATGCCCCTCTTGAATCCATTGTCCACCAAATAAGTAGAAAAAGTACCATACCATGCTCTTGGGGCTTGATGAAGTCCATACATAGCCTTCTTGACTCTATACACCTTGTCTGGATTCTCTGGATCCTCGAAACCAGGAGGCTGCATCACATATACCTCCTCAACAACTGTTCCATAGAGGAAGGCACTCTTGACATCCATTTGATAGACAGTGAAGCCCATGCAGGATGCATAGGCTAGAAAGATCCTTATAGCTTCAATCCTTGCGACTGGTGCAAAGACTTCCTCATAGTCTATCCCCTCCTCTTTTTTATATCCCTGGGTCAATAATCTTGCCTTGTTTCTGACCACAATACCTCTTTCATCTCTCTTGTTTCTTAGAACCCATCTTGTCCCTATAGGTCTGACATATCTGGGATAATCAACCAGCTCCCAAGCATCCTGAATTGCAAATTGGTGAAGCTCATCCTGCATTGCTTCCACCCAACTTGGTTCTTTGAGAGCATCAAATATCTTCTTGGGTTCCTGTTGTGACAGAAAGCAGGCAAACAAACATGCTTGCACAAGAGGGGTATCAACCTTCTTGTGAATATTGGCAATAAATCCACCAAGACCTTGATGAGATCTTCTAGTCCGAACAGGAGTCATAATATCACCAATGATTTGAGAAGTGGGGTGATTCTTCATAGTAGAAGTGAGAACTCCTCCTTCAAAAAGTCTGGTGTCTTCAATCTCATTATCCATGTTGCCAATATCTTCTTCTTCAGAATCTCTTTCATCAATATGAGGATGAACCTCTTCATATAAATTAGAAGGTCCACCTTGTTCAAATATAGAAGAGAAAAGATGCCCAAAAGTGTTGTCAACGCCTGAACCTTGGTTGTCAGCGTGTGGGCTAACAACGCTTGAACTGTTGTTGTCAACGTTTGAGCCATCAACGTCTGAATTGGTCTTGTCAGCGCTAGATTTGCCTTTGTCAGCGCCTGAAGGACCATGCATGTTGTTATCTGGTGGTACTTGGGGACCACCATTATCTTTTCCAGCAGCAGCAAAAGCATATGTCCATATGGGAATTGTGACATACTCTAGTATAGGAGATGACTTTTCTGCTTGTGATCCAACTTTTTCATGAACCTGTGTACCTGAAACATCAACAACTTGTTCTTCCACAACATTTGAAGTTACCTTCACAATGTCTAGATTAGCGACAGGCATATAATTTAAAGTCCTAGATAAAGGTTCCAAGTCAAACAACCAATTTGGACCACTTTCAGGATCACTAGGTTTACTCTCTAAAAACCTAACATGAACTCTTTCAAGTATACGTTTTTCCTTTTTAGGATAAACCCTGTATCCCTTGCTCTGCACTGAATACCCCATGAAGTAGCCTTCATCACCTTTTGCACTAAATTTACCTAAGGCATCACTAGTATCTAAGACAACTACATGACAACCAAAAGGTCTGAGAAAACCAATATTAGGTTTTCTTCCCGAAAGTAACTCATAAGGTGTTTTGTTCTGTATTGTGTTGACCAATGCTCTATTTTGAACATAGCAAGCTGTATTAACAGCCTCAGCCTAGAAAGCTATAGGGAAATGAGCATCAGCCAACATAGTCCTGGTTGCTTCAATTAGGGTTCTATTTTTCCTCTCAGTAACTCCATTTTGCTGAGGGGTTCTGGCAACACTAAATTGCCTTGTAATTCCTTTCCTGGCACAAAAATCATCTAACACTTTATTCCTAAATTCACCACCATTATCACTCCTAAGCATTTTAACTTCATTACTAGTCTTCTACTCAATCTGAGTGATAAAGTCAATTAAAGTGTCAGCTGTATCACTCTTCATAGCTAAAAAGAAAGTCCAAGTAAACCTAGAAAAGTCATCTGTGATGACAAAACAGTATGATTTACCATTCAAACTCTCTATATTGGTTGGACCAAATAGGTCCATATGAAGCAAGTGAAGAGGTCTAGTACTAGAGTGCACCTGTTTAGACTTGAATGAGACCTTGTGCTGCTTGCCTTTAAGACATGCAACACAAGAGTGGTCATTGTGGAAGGCCTTTTCAGGCAAACCATCAACCAAACCAAGTCTCACAAGCCTGTTTATATTCTTGAAGTTTATGTGCCCTGGTCTCCTGTGTCATAGATTACTTTCATCTACTGAAGCTTTAGCATAAAAACATGACATATTGCTATTCATTCTAATCCCATTCAGATTCACATTATATATGTCTTTATGTCTAGGTGTTCTATAGTCAATATATTTCTCATCAGGGATCTTATAATCCTTGCTTAACACCAAACATTCAGTATCAGTAAACAGAACTTTATTTTTGTTATCACAAACTTGTGATACACTAAAAAGATTGTAATCAAGTTCCTTTACCAAAAATACGTTCTCAAAACGCAAGTTCTTGGTGAGAAGTGTTCCTTTGCCTGTGATAGTACCATATCCGCCTCCAAAGTAAACCTTATCACCATCCCTAATGGGAGTGAAGTTAGTCAGATAATCTTCTTTCCCTGTCATGTGCGTTGAGCATCCACTGTCCCAATATCCATAATCATTGACATGTTTTTGAATGCCCTACACATAAAGAAAACAAGTTAGTTTTCTTTGGGAATCCAAGCCTTAGCAGACTTGGATTCATCTGGTTGTTCAACAAGAACAGACTTGGTTCTCATAACAACCCCTTGTTCATCCCTTTTTGGATGAAATACCCAGTTAACCCCAATAGGTTTTGTAATGACCTTTGAAATATAATTAAATCTATTGCAGGTCATTGAAATCCCATTATCATTAGGGTTTTGATCTTTCTTTTGTCTCCATGTCAAGCTTGAAGAAGCTTTAGACCCCTTACCCTGTAGTTGCAAATATTTGGGTCTGGTCACGTTTCTGTCAGCATTGGATTTGGTCTTGTCAACGCTAAAATTACCCTTGTCAGCGTTGAGCCTAGGGTTTGCTACAGAAACCCATTGCCTGTTAGACCAAGTATTTGTCTTTTGAAATGGTCTTTGTCCATGAGTGTTAGACCCTCTAGTGAAGAATGGGGCAGGTCTAACAACTTGTGGACTTTGCTGCACACAAGGTTTGGGTCTGACAACGTTTGACTTTCTAACAGCGTTGACCTTAGAAGCGTTGGCACACTTATATGCTAAGTGTGAAAAGCTACCACAAGTGTAACAGGATTTTCTAGACACAACCCTATGTCTAAAAGAGAAGAAACATGTTCCATCATTACTAACTTGGCTTTTAGGTGACCTAGTATTCCTATACATTTCAGCATACTTGACACTAGGTTTTCTAACAGTGTTTGAGCCAAGGTCAACAGCTTTACCAGTGATTGGGTTTGTAACCTTAATGGGGGTTGACTCATTAGGACTTTCACATAACAAGCCACCCTTAACAAATAAGGTAGGGTTGGCTTTCTTCCATTCATTCAAGTCAGTCAACTTCTGTTGATACTCTTCAACTGGGGTAACAATTCTTGGTGGAGGAATGAATTACTCCTCTTGGACCTTTTATTGGACACCATAAAAGTCACCAGCTGGTGGTGGAACCACAAAGTAGTCTTTCATCCCAATCCCAGTCATGTCCTTAGGATCCCTTTGTTTATTCACACATTCTCCTAGGGTTTGTGTGGCCCTATCAAATCTCTGAATTTTAAGGATAGCATTATCTTTATTCTTAATGGCCTCATCTAACTTAGCCTGTAAATCACTAATAACCCTTTCCATGATGTTCCTAACATCATTACTAGCATCTAATTCATGTTTTAAGATATTTATTTTATCTTTTAAATCAAATTCCATTTTATTGTATTCAGAAACTGTTTTCTCGGTTTGAGTGAGAGCTAATTGATAGTTAGACAGTTTGCATCTCTCAGTACTCACATCATCTAATACCCTTAACACCTCTTTGTTAAGTTTCTCAGTATTTAACCTACAGCCCTTACTACAAAAAGCATCATCGTATACCTCATTATCTGATGAAGAGGAGGAGTGTGCCATGAGAGCATATTGAACATGCTCTTCTTCTTCAATTTCAGCAACCAAAGCTTTATCCTCTTCTACATCTTTAGCCAAATAGCTCCAATCCCATCCCATACCATCAATTCCTTGAACTGCAACCATGGCCTGAGGGTCCTGAGCCTTAACAATTTGGCTTGAGGGTTTACCAGCATCAGATCTTCTAGGAGATCTGCATTCCCTCATGAAGTGCCCCATACGATGACAGTTGTAGCACTCAACTTTGGATTTATCAAATCCAGCTGTGTCCTTTGCATTGAATGTCATCTTCTTCTTAAACCTTCTATTCCACCTGTTTGCTCTTATACTAGCAAGAGCCATGTTCCACTTGATATCCATCTCTTCCAAGTGCTCATCACTTATCTGCTCAAGGTCCTCATATGTAATCACTGAACCATTAGGCAAAGAAGCAATATAAGCACATACAGTATCTAGGTCCAAGCCAGCAGGTTTAACTCTTGGTGAGTCACTTTTGTATGTGTCATCGTCTGAATAGGAGGCGTTGACAGGACATGTCCCAGCGGTGACACATGATGATCTAGTAACTGGATGCATGTAAGAGTCCTTCTGATCAAATTGGCCTTCACTATGTCAGAAGAAGGCCATGTTACTATTAGTTGACTTACTTCCATGCTCTAAAAGAGTTTCATTCTCCAACAGCCTTAGTTTGTTGTAGATAGCATCAAACGTGGAATTTTTGTGAGTGTTATTGGCAAGAATAGATCTTGCCTCAATCTTCCACGCATCACCAAGACTTTTAAGAAACGTAGCATTAATGTCAACATCACCAAGCTGTGTCCCCATGAAGGACAACTTGCTTGTAATGTCAAGCAGTCTGCTTCTCACACTGCTAAGCTTCTCATTAGGTTGAGCGTTGAAAACAGCATAATCATGCATGAGTTGCTTCTTCTTTTCTTCCCTAGTATCTTCATTTCCACCATATGCAACTTCTAGAGCTGCCCAAAGGTCTTTAGCAGAATCATAACCTCTGTATTTATGCTGGTTCTCTTGTCCCAAAGAGACTTTCAGAATATTTAGGGTTTTCATATCAACCCTTCTTTTTGCTATGTCTTCAGCAGACACAGCTCTACCATCACCAGGTTTTTCTTTCTAATTTGCTTCTGGACATCCAGCAACAGCAGTTCTTGTAGCAATAGCAGCAGCAACCTTTTCAGCTCTATTGAATGTGTTTCCATATTTAATGATCTCCCAGAGAGTGTAGTCATAGATCCCCAGATATTGCTCAAAGTTGATTTTCCACAATTCAAAGTTGGTTGCATCAAGCATGGGAATCTTGATGTTTGGCAAGGGTGAGGAGGAAGGGGTTATTTCTGGATTTGACATGATGTTGTCTAGGGTTTTGATAAAATTAGGGTTTTAGTGATTTTAGGGTTCTTGTGTTCTTTAAGATCAAAAGTTCCTCAACAAGCTCTGATACCACTTGTTGATCCCAAACTTAGATCGATTTAGCTTTATGTATACGAGATTAGATCAAGTAATACACTTAGAGAAACCTTTGTATATGTATATGATAATCTAAGTGTTATGCGGAATTAACACTTAAACAAGAACACATAAGATGTAAACAAACTTTCACTTTGATTAATGATATCAAACTTGCTTACAATGAAAGTGTTTAACGTATGAAAAACTTATTATGAACAATAACCTAAAGGTCTTCTTTTATAGACATAAGAAGCCTTGTATAATAATCTGCGTATCAACTATTCTAGGTAAAGATAAATATAGAAAATACATTGTTGTTCCTATCTTTACTAGAAGTAATCTAGAATACAATAAACGCGTAGAGTATATCCTTCCATCAGTGCTTGTCTACAATGCATCAACGCTTGACTTTGTCTTGTCAACGCTTGATCTGTCAGCGTTTGTTTTACTCTTGTCAACGCTTGTTTTACTCTTGTCAGCGCTCATGTAGACTGGCTATAATTTATTCCCAACAATGGGTACATCTGTTTAATATACAAAGTAGTGTGAATTAAATCTCTGAAAGTTAGACAAAACAGTTACCAAATATACTTAAATACTCGGTTTGAGATAATGATTTCTACTTCGGTTACCAGAAAACCAAAAGTCTTAAGACTCTTCATGCGTCCTCTATGACTCACTGTATAAATCGGCCGAACTCACACGCAAACACAAAAGTTCCAATTCATTTTACTTTATATTGTAAATTATTGTTAAAATTAAACATTACATTTTTTTTCATGTGCAGGTAATACATTTTGAATAAAGATAAATAGAAGATCTATGATGATCTACAGGCGGTTCATATCCAACACTACCTTTATAATTATTCTTATATTGTAAATTATTGTTAAAATTAAACATTACATTTTTTTTCATGTGCTGGTAATACATTTTGAATAAAGATAAATAGAAGATCTATGATGATCTACAGGCGGTGCATATCCAACACAACTCATTGGCTGAGTCAACTTGGTAATAATAGAGTTGATTCGATCAACTCAGATAAGTATAAGAAGAGTAGACACAATATAATTGTTTAGAACAAAAAGCTCTTCAACCAAATTGCAATCCATTTCCAATATCATAATCCTATCGTTCATCACAACCTCATTAAACTAAAAAGTTCAAACCCAAAAAAAAACTAGACGAAGATCTCATCTCTGTTTGTCTCATACATCGATCTTTTTAGATCTTAAGAGAATAAACAAAATAAATCATCGATCTTATGTTTTCAGGTGATACTTCCTTTTATATCTGAAATTAAAGGAGGCATCATGAAAATGATGATATCTTCTTTGTTTCTTTCGTTTAAAAGACAAATCAAAATACAAAAAAGCCTACCCGAGACCGTTCAAACGATCTTGAAGCCATTGCGTGATGGGATAACGATTTCAGGTGTGTCGAGGTTTTTGTTGCCGGCGTCTAAGGGTGCATATGTTATTAATTGGTGCGGTTAAAATTTAAAGGCGGCTGTTGGTGTTTTGATTTATAAAGGGACGTAACTATAAGTTTGAGAATGGGTTGTATTGCTTCTTGGTTTAAAGTGAAATCTGTCACATCTGATCTATTTGTTTCGTGATGTACGGCTGAGAGAAAAAAGATAAATGGAGGCTGATGATTTGTGTTTAGGTTATGAAAATGTTAGGTTTTCTAATAACTACTCAAAGTTAGTTTGTGGGCCAGGTTTATGGTTAGGACAAAAGTTTAGATTATTTTTTTGGGCTAAATCTCCAAAAGCTTTATTACTTTTTAATAGTTTGGAAACAAAGTGATAAACCATTCAATTTTGATTTTTCTATATGATGAACCGGTCAATCGGCCAACTTTAGATGTGTTTGGTAACAACATAATACCATCTCTTAATTATTATATTTGTTTTGACCGATTATGCGATAAATGCTAACAAAATGATTCAACGCTTTTTAATTTTTAGACGAGATTTCGTTATTAGGATGAGGATGTGCAATATATTTCGAAAATATTAGTTGCTTTGGCTATACAAGTTTAAATACAATGTATTGGGCTTAAGAATTCTACCCGAGCCATTGTATAGATAAAAACCCCCGCCATCACTCTTAAACTCACATCTAACCTAAGAAAAAAACAAGATTCAAACTTGAAATTTTGGTTGTATAACTCAATTGTGTTTCGAAACTTATTCGCACGGGTCATGACTTTAACCAAACTTTTAAACAAACCACATTGACACGCCCCCAACACCAACATTACGCCTCAGACACTTAGGCACACCTTATTTTTAGCGCACCGGATAAAAGTTGTACGATGCTTATAATAAGTAACATGTTAACTTTTAACAAACACCTAATCACTTTCGCAAACAACGAACCGATATGAACTTATAGAAATACACATAAATAACATATCGATTTATAAAATACTATACCCGTTGCAACTTAGCAACTACATGACACAACCGGGGCATCGCCTGGGGGTTGACAAGCCTCGTGGTCTTATATGAGCTTAAATATAACGAATTAGAAATAATAGATATTTTCTTTTACTTTGTTCTTGTATCGAATGTTATGTTTATGGCTTCCGTCAACAAAAATTGTGTTAAAACATTGAGGGTTGTAGATCTACATTCAGATACTTTGGTATTTTATGTTTTTATGTTGAATATTTTATGCACATGTAATATAAGAATAATCATAAAGGCAGTGTTACGATGTGAACTATTTTTTAATCAAAATTATGCAATTGAGAATGATGCATGGTAGGCTAAAAGTTGAATATTATGCTTCTGTTCATGTCAAATCGTGATTATTTGGATTCAATCTCACATACAAAGTGTTAAACGTAAATATCATGGGCTATATATTGGACATTAACATTATGACATAATATATTTTATATGTCATCATCCATTTTGTATGTGTGATTAAAGATTATTTATATCACTTTCGCTTGAATAAAATAATAATAATTTTGAGAACGGAAACTAAGATATAAATTAAAGTATATGTTTTATTTTCTTTATATAACTGATGATGTATTAGTCATGTATAATAGCTTTCGCAGTAAAAGAAGACAATATTCAATTGTATAATTAGTAAAATTTGATTGTGACTTTACTGTTAGTCTTTTATCATGCGAGTATATAACTAATGTGCTATGGATTCTTCGAATGCCTTCTAATGTTTCTACATTATTTTTTATATGTTTTAATTACAGATTAAATTAGTTAAGAATGATAATCATTAATTACATCAGATGTTATCTATTAATTATTATTATTTTATAACATCTTATGTTTTAAATTTAATGACTTTATGGATTTATCATTATTAAATTGATGCTACATTATTTAAAAGTATATTATTGTTAAAAATTATCGTGTACTATCACGTACTTAATACTTATCGTGTAATAATACGAACATAACTTCTAAAATTACTAACCGTGACACGTGTTTATGCTATAAAAGGAAAGTTTTAATATGTACATACGTTTACTAAGTATACTGTTCATGGTAAAAGCATGCGGGTTTTACATGATTATTATCGTATTCTAAGATCGCGTGGCATAATAGTTTAAGTATTCGTCATGTATATTTTGATGTTATGTTTACACTTATAATATGCTTACACATGGTATCTAGAGTCAAGGCTTTTGAATAAATAATAATCGATACAATCAAATAGTAAAACGTTTATGGTTATACTAATATTCTGTTTGCATGCTTCCAAAAAATATTTATGCAACAATTTGTATGTAAAATCGTATGTTCAAGAATTATCATCGTAAATTCGCTATGATTAAACTGGTTAGCATGTGAAATAAATTCATCTTACATATTATAAGATTAAGTTGTCAAGACATTAATGTGGAGTAGTAATGACAGAAAACTCTAACATTGGTACATCTGTTTAATATACAAAGTAGTGTGAATTAGAACTCTGAAAGTTACACAAAAAAGTTACTAAATATACTTAAATACTCGGTTTGAGTTAATGATTTCTACTTCGGTTACCAGAAAACCAAAAGTCTTAAGACTCTTCATGCGTCCTCTATGACTCACTATATAAATCGGCCGAACTCACACGAAAACACAAAAGTTCCAATTCATTTTACTTTATATTGTAAATTATTGTTAAATTTAAATATTACATTTTTTTCATGTGCAGGTAATACATTTTGAATAAAGATAAATAGAAGATCTATGATGATCTACAGGCGGTGCATATCCAACACAACTCATTGGCTGAGTCAACTCGGTTATAATAGACTTGATTCGATCAACTCAGATAAGTATAAGAAGAGTAGACACAATATAATTGTTTAGAACAAAAAGCTCTTCAACCAAATTGCAATCCATTTCCACTATCATAATCCTATCGTTCATCACAACCTCATTAAACTAAACTGTTCAAACCCAAAAAAAAAACCTAGACCAAGCTCTCATCTCTGTTTGTCTCATACATCGATCTTTTTAGATCTTAAGAGAATAAACAAAATAAATCATCGATCTTATGTTTTCAGGTGATTACTTCCTTTTATATCCGAAATTAAAGGAGGCATCATGAAAATGATGATATCTTCTTCGTTTCTTTCGTTTAAAAGAAAAATCAAAATACAAAAAAGCCTACCCGAGACCGTTCAAACGATATTGAAGCTATTGCGTGGTGGGCTAACGATTTCAGGTGTGTCGAGGTTTTTGTTGCCGGCGTCTAAGGGTGCTTATGTTATTAATTGGTGCGGTTAAAATTTAAAGACGGGTGTTAGTGTTTTGATTTATAAAGGGACGTAACTATAAGTTTGAGAATGGGTTGTATTGCTTCTTGGTTTAAAGTGAAATCTATCACATCAGATCTATTTGTTTGGTGATGTACGACTGAGAAAAAAAAGATAAATGGAGGCTGATGATTTGTGTTTAGGTTATGAAAATGTTAGGTTTTCTAATAACTACTCAAAGTTAGTCTGTGGGCCGGGTTTATGGTTAGGACAAAAGTTTAGATTATTTTTTTGGCTAAATCTCCAAAAGCTTTGTTACTTTTCAATAGTTTGGCAACAAAGTGATAAACCATTCAATTTTGATTTTTCTATATGATGAACCGGTCAATCGGGCAAGTTTAGATGTGTTTGGTAACAGCATAATACCATCTCTTAATTATTATATTGGTTTTGACCGATTATGTGATAAATGCTAGCAAAATGATACAACGCTTTTTAATTTTTAGACGAAATTTTGTTATTAGGATGAGGATGTGCAATATATTTCGAAAATATTAGTTGCTTTGGCTATACAAGTTTAAATACAATGTATTGGGCTTAAGAATTCTACCTGAGTCTTTGTATAGATAAAAACCCCCGCCATCACTCTTAAACTCACATCTAACCTAAGAAAAAAACAAGATTCAAACTTGAAATTTTGGTTGTATAACTCAATTGTGTTTCGAAACTTATTCGCACTGGCCATGACTTTAACCAAACTTTGAAACAAACCACATTGACACGCCCCCAACACCAACATTACGCCTCAAACACTTAGGCACACCTTATTTTTAGCGCAACGGATAAAAGTTGTACGATGCTTATAATAAGTAACATGTTAACTTTTAACAAACACCTAAACACTTTCGCACAACAATGAACCGATGTGAACTTATACAAATACACATAAATAACATACGATTTATAAAATACTATACCCGTTGCAACATAGCAACTACATGACACAACCGGGGCATCGCCTGGGGGTTGACAAGCCTCGTGGTCTTATATGTGCTTGAATATATGAAAAAGAAATAATAGATATTTTCTTTTACTTTGTTCTTGTGTTGAATATTATGTTTATGGCTTCCGTCAACAAAAATTGTGTTAAAACATTGAGGGTTGTAGATCTACATTCAGATACTTTGGTATTTTATGTTTTTATGTTGATTTTTATGCACATGTAATATAATATAAGATTGAGTTGTCAAGACATTAATGTGGAGTAGTAATGACAGAAAACTATAACATGGGTACATCTGTTTAATATACAAAGTAGTGTGAATTAAATCTCTGAAAGTTATACAAAAAAAGTTACTAAATATACTTAAATACTCGGTTTGAGTTAATGATTTCTACTTCGGTTACCAGAAAACCAAAAGTCTTAAGACTCTTCATGCGTCCTCTATGACTCACTGTATAAATCGGTCGAACTCACACGCAAACACAAAAGTTCCAATTCATTTTACTTTATATTGTAAATTATTGTTAAATTTAAACATTACATTTTTTTTCATGTGCAGGTAATACATTTTGAATAAAGATAAATAGAAGATCTATGATGATCTACAGGCGGTGCATATCCAACACTGCCTTTATAATTATTCTTAGATTGTAAATTATTGTTAAAATTAAACATTATATTTTTTCATGTGCAGGTAATACATTTTGAGTAAAGATAAATAGAAGATCTATGATGATCTACAAGCCGTGCATATCCAACACAACTCATTGGCTGAGTCAACTCGGTTATAATCGACTTGATTCGATGAACTCAGATAAGTATAAGAAGAGTAGACACAATATAATTGTTTAGAACAAAAAGCTCTTCAACCAAATTGCAATCCATTTCCACTATCATAATCCTATCGTTCATCACAACCTCAGTAAACTAAACTGTTCAAACCCCAAAAAAAACTAGACCAAGATCTCATCTCTGTTTGTCTCATACATCGATCTTTTTAGATCTTAAGAGAATAAACAAAATAAATCATCGATCTTATGTTTTCAGGTGATTACTTCCTTTTATATTCGAAATTAAAGGACGCATCATGAAAATGATGATATCTTCTTCGTTTCTTTCTTTAAAAGACAAATCAAAATACAAAAAAGCCTAGCCGAGACCGTTCAAACGATCTTGAAGCCATTGCGTGATGGGCTAACGATTTCAGGTGTGTCGAAGTTTTTGTTGCCGGCGTCTAAGGGTGCTTATATTATTAATTGGTGCGGTTAAAATTTAAAGACGGGTGTTGGTGTTTCGATTTATAAAGGGGCGTAACTATAAATTTGAGAATGGGTTGTATTGCTTCTTGGTTTAAAGGTGAAATCTTTCACATCAGATCTATTTGTTTGGTGATGTACGACTGAGAGAAAAAAAGATAAATGGAGGCTGATGATTTGTGTTTAGGTTATGAAAATGTTAGGTTTTCTAATAACTACTCAAAGTTAGTCTGTGGATCGGGTTTATGGTTAGGACAAAAGTTTAGATTATTTTTTTTGGGCTAAATCTCTAAAAGCTTTGTTACTTTTTAATAGTTTGGCAACAAAGTGATAAACCATTCAATTTTGATTTTTCTATATGATGAACCGGTCAATCGGCCAACTTTAGATGTGTTTGATAATAGCATAATACCATCTCTTTATTATTATATTGGTTTTGACCGATTATGCGATAAATGCTAGCAAAATGATTCAACGCTTTTTAATTTTTAGACGAAATTTCGTTATTCGGATGAGGATGTGCAATATATTTCGAAAATATTAGTTACTTTGGCTATACAAGTTCAAATACAATGTATTGGGCTTAAGAATTCTACCCGAGTCTTTGTATAGATAAAAAACCCCGCCATCACTCTTAAACTCACATCTAACCTAAGAAAAAAACAAGATTCAAACTTGAAATTTTGGTTGTATAACTCAATTGTGTTTCGAAACTTATTCGCACGGGCCATGACTTTAACCAAACTTTGAAACAAACCACATTGACACGCCCCCAACACCAACATTACGCCTCAAACACTTAGGCAAACCTTATTTTTAGTGCACCGGATAAAAGTTGTACGATGCTTATAATAAGTAACATGTTAACTTTTAACAAACACCTAAACACTTTCGCACAACAACGAACCGATATGAACTTATACAAATACACATAAATAACATATCGATTTATAAAATACTATACCCGTTGCAACTTAGCAACTACATGACACAACCGGAGCATCGCCTGGGGGTTGATAAGCCTCGTGGTCTTATATGTGCTTGAATATAATGAATAAGAAATAATAGATATTTTCTTTTACTTTGTTCTTGTGTCGAATGTTATGTTTATGGCTTCCGTCAACAAAAATTGTGTTAAAACATTGAGGGTTGTAGATCTACATTTAGATACTTTGGTATTTTATGTTTTTATGTTGCATATTTTATGCACATGTAATATAAGAATAATCATAAAGGTAGTGTTAGGATGTGAACTATTTTTTAATCAAAATTATGCAATTGAGAATGATGCATGGTAGGCTAAAAGTTGAATATTATGCTTCTGTTCATGTCAAATCGTGATTATTTGGATTCAATCTCACATACAAAGTGTTAAATGTAAATATTATGGGCTATATATTGGACATTAACATTATGACATAATATATTTTGTATGTCATCATCCATTTTGTATGCGTGATTAAAGATTATTTATATCGCTTCCGCTTGAATAAAATAATAATAATTTTGAGAACGAAAACTAAGATATAAATTAAAGTATATGTTTTATTTGCTTCATATAATTGATGATGTATTAGTCATGTATAATAGCTTTCGCAGTAAAAGAAGACAATATTCAATTCTATAATTAGTAAAATTTGATTGTGACTTTACTTGTATTCTTTTATCATGTGAGTATATAACTAATAATGTGCTATGGATTCTTTGAATGTCTTCTAATGTTTCTACATTATTTTTTATATGTTTTAATTACTGATTAAATTAGTTAAGAATGATAATCATTAATTACATCAGATGTTATCTATTAATTATTATTATTTTATAACATCTTATGTTTTAAATTTAATGACTTTATGGATTTATCATTATTAAATTGATGTTACATTATTTAAAAGTATATTATTTGTAAAATTCGTATATTTCAAATATAAATCAATGGCCTATCAAAGTTAATTAAATATTTATTGGTTTTAATAAGTTTATGTTACATAATTTAAAATATTTGTAATATCCGTATGTTTTTAACTCAATTATTTTTTTCATTAAATTTTTGTTATTTATATATGACATTAAAATGATATTAATTTTTTAGTCACCAAAGTGACCAAGTCGATTTCAAGTTTTAGTCATATGATGTTATTTTTTATATAAAATACTATTATATATTTTATTAGTTGATAGAGATATGAATTTTTCCAAAAGGAAAAATTGTCCTTCCATAACTAATAGAAATTAAAAGTTTAAAATAGATATACTTTTGTCATATGTGTATAGTTATCCAAAGATGATTTGTACATTTGATAAAGTTTATTCTATTTTCTTGAAAAGTTTTATTGCATTCTAATAACTATTATATATTGTCATGTTTACGCAAAAGAGACCCATAATATATAAATATATATATATATATATATATATATATATATATATATATATATATATATATATATATATATATATATATATATATATATATATATATATATATATATATATATATATATATATATATACTAGCGTCGTAACCCGCCCAACGGGCGGAGTCGCTTTTTTTCTTGTTTCGGATGGTATATGGTTCGTGCGTTTTTAGTTTCTTGAATTTGTAATTTAACCTTTAATATATTTTAGTTAAAGTTTACGCTTAAGTAATGTTTATTTGTGGTCAACGGGCGGGGTTGTTTTTTTTATCTGAACGAACACCAAACGAACGTGTTTTGTTCCATATGTTATCAAAGAACATCAACAATAATGTTTTATACACAAAACAAAAAATAAAGAACATAATTAAAAGTGTATATTGGTTATTCAATACCGAGTAAAGAAGTTATAATACACTTAAATTTAAACTCATAATTCATATGTTTAAATATAATACATATATACAAAAAAGAATACAAAAAAATTCTCGACTATATCAGTTTTGATTTTATTTTAGTGCTAGAATTTAAGAGACACATTTAGGATATAGTTTAAACTTTCATGTATGGATATGTAAAAAACATTCACTTTCTTTGCCAGGCTTTTTTTCTTGAATGGTATTGTGAACCGCTTTATCGAAAACCCGTTTAAACCGTCACAAACCGTTTATTACCAGTTTGGGTTTTTCTTTGCCAAACGGTTTATTTACTTTTTGACTTGAACCCATACCGGCTCGGTTTTGGATAAAAGACAGTTTGTTCACTCTCATTAGAAGAACTCTTACTCTCTGGCACAAATAATCACGAAAACGCGACGCGAAAGGACGACCGACCCTCGCGTTCTCGCGAAAATAATATTATTTATTTTTTTCAAATCTGTGTTTTCTGCGTTTTGAGAGGAAAAAGATGTTGGTTCGATTGCAATGATGAAAAAGAGAGGTGATGATACTTTCGTTTATATTTTTTTTAGTTTTGAAATTAAATCTTATATATACTTACACATTATTGGTCTTTAAATGTAACTTTTTACTTCATTAGTATTTGAGTTAATCAATTAAACTAAATTTTATGTATTATATATTTTTGTTTAATTAAAATTTAATGTTAGTTTTATATATTGTTTTAATTTAAAATAATTAAAAAAAAGTTGTGCGACAATCGTAACCCCAGAAATTCTGGTGTTAACTAAAGAGCGTGAATTCTGACGTTTTTGTGATTCTGATGTTATGGTGAAAAAAGCTGATGTAACGTGCAATTTTTTTATAATATCATACAAGGGCACCAAACCGTACTTTATGCTACCATCAGCATCACAACTATTTATACGAGTACTTTATTTTTATTAAGTTTAATTTAAGGTTATACAATCCCTTAGTGAAAAGACCTAGCATAAAAATTAATTATTAAAATATTTTTTTTTTAACCTTTACATGGAATACTAATTATGTATCTCGTGAAAGGGGGTCCTCCCATCTCAATAAACATGTTCCGCTTATGTCATTGCCTATTTAAGAAAATAATTCCATGTGAACCAACTAACACGATTAACTTGTATCATATGAAGTTGTCTTCAAAGGAGAGTACTATTTATCTACAATGTAAAACTATAGAACATTATACATAAATCAAATAAAAATGGTTGATAAACATGCAGGTCGTACCTAGAACACTAACCTATCAGGTGCACAATTTTTTTTTACGTAACACACATTTTTAGCATTGGGTTTATTTTTAATAAATCAAGATTTTTAATAAAAATTTACACTACGTGACAAATTTTCATCGGGTTCCCGTGAACTTCCGAGAACCCCTAGGTCCACCCATGTAAACATGTTCTTATGTGTCACAATTTATTCACGACATTACAAAATATTGATTTGTAAAATCTCACTATTCAATAAATTATATATTTGACTAACATGTTTTGATCCAAATGGATAGTCATTTGAACAAACGACCAAAATCACATCATCCTTCTTGCTGGATTTCCTCTATGATTTGTGTCTTGTGATAGCTGCCTTCTCTACAGTTATGAGATATTGAGAGACAATGACACCAGAAGTTTTACGGTCCTTAACAGATGGACTTCAAACAACTTGCATGATGTTTGACCTACTGTGTGCAAGCTCTTTGGTGCTCATTTGTTTCTCCTACTATCACCAAAAGAGTGATTATTAATAGGCAAATGTTTACTCAATTTAATGACATAGTGTATCCAGAGATAAAGAAAAATTGGAAATATAAATAAGTCCCAACTTCCGAATAAGCAAAGCTTCTGCATCAAAAATGCAAAGTATAACACAAGTACCATGTATAAATTAAAAAAAGTAAGAAATGGCATCGTAAAAATTTATTCATATAAAAGAACATAATAGAGAATTAGGTGATACAATTAAAATATGCACACACATGAATATACAATCATTTTTTTCTGCCTAAATTCAGAATGAAGAGTATTTGCTAAATGTATTCAGGAATGATCTTAATAATGAGATTTCATGTATTTCTCATTTGTTTATTTTCCATTCTCAGTTGTTCGATCACTGGGTGTGCAGACCCACTCGCTCTAGAATAAACCAACCAGAAATGAACAGACATCAGCAGCTACTTTCCGCAACACAAATGCTGAGTAGTTCGTCAAGTATTTGGGGTTGTTTAATTTCTATGTAATGTATGTCCCTATGTGCAATCTGCTCATTTCCAAGCTCGTGTAGTGGTTGTGGTCATTGTCCAAAAGGATGACCTGCATAAGTAATAAAAGCATAGGGTTAAAAGAGCTTGTTCCTAATTCTTGTTAAGTTTATTACTAACGTACAAGTGTTGCTCCATCTAATTGATTGGACAAAAAAATCACTTGGTAATCATGAAAACTATTCAGGTATCCAGTAAAGTTTACTGAAAAGTATTTTGACTAAGTCAAACATGAATAGTTTAAGTTCTTGGTAAAGAAGCTTAAGTGGTTAACTAATGCTAATTTAGTCATTCTTGAACTTAGAATAATATTACTTGAACATAGTATGTCCTTGATAAAAAAACCATAACTGATCCTAAATCTTCACACCAAAAACCGAGTTAAGCAAGGATGTGCGATGACCTGGTAAATGTGAAGGAATATCAAGAATTAGCAAGAATGACCATTCCAAAGATGTATTGTGACTTCTTTGATGGTGGATCCGACCATGAGCAGACACTCAGAGAGAATATCAAAGCATTTTAACGAATTAAGTAATATGTTAAAACCTTTTGTCCTTATGATTTTGGTATCATATTATGTTCGCTATTTCATAAACCTCATTGTCAGTCTATTGCCAAGGATTCTAGAATGGTTGTCGTATTTAGTAAATCTATCTCACCACTTTACGTATTTATCGGTTAAATAGCTTGGAAGTAGGAGCAGCAGCAGAAATAAACTCTTGTACTTTTCTATACTGAATTGGTTTTTTTTCTCAACCAATTTGTGATACGTAATGACATTATAACCCATATAATCAGCTAAAATATTTGGCGGTTGTGGAATGAAAATTTATAAAAAGATTTATAAAAAGATAAAATTAGATCTCAGTATTGTTTTGGTCGATATTCAGGTAGACTGCTGTAGAGAGGTCAAAATCCTAATGGAGTATTCCGTTCATGTTTGGAATTGTGCTTTGGCTTGTATCAGACACCATACCATACCAGTATCATTTAAGCCATTTTCTGAAATTGACCGTCTCCATTATGGTCCCCTAATGGGTCAACTGTGTTTCCATAAGGAATAAATTTTTTCATGAAACAAAATGGTCAGACTAAACCTTTTCAGGATATGAAGGTGGAGAACGGTATGGTCAGATTATTTCTGTCATGCAGTGTGTATCTCGCCTGCAAAACCAAAGTTAAGGTTCAGTTGCAACACCATGTTCTGCCACGATTTTGTGTAGTGAATCTATGGAATGACTCGAAGGTACATTTGCAGAGTCTGTATAGGTTCAGGAAAGACTGCGTATAATATATATTCCAAAAAGGAGCAAATTGACTAATACATAAAATGAAGAATAATTAAGCCACTTACACTCCATATCGCTCCTCATCTTCATTTTCCGTTGTTGGGAATTTATCTACATGTACTGATTCACAAGCAGACATCTCATTGTTCCTACAAATGAACACTTTACACGTGCTAAAACTTGACGAAATAATCTATTTTTCGAATCAAGAATATCTCTAGCGACCTCATCTTTTTCCTCAGTACCTATAGTCTCCATCCCCAAAAGGAACCTGCATCTTTCTCCAACCATTCAATATCGGAAATTGGCAAGTCAAATATGAACAAATCCCACTTTTGCTACTTATCATCTACACAATTCACGATGCACATTTTGATTTTGATCAGAAGGTGTTAAAGCCACACATATAATTACTTGTGTATGTGTTTGCAAAATAATGAGTAACTAAAAACGACTACTAATGTTTGATGTAAAGATCAAAGGTGTTATAGTCATATAAAAAGGTTAACACATGCTTTTTTTTTAAATCCAAATGAATAAAAGTATATGAGATTGGAGTATACTAATGTTACATGTCTTAAATCCCTGCTCTACGATGTGCATTGACCAGATTTAAGAATGAGTTTCCCACCAGGAAGTTCAGCGAGTATTGCACCGACTGCCCACATTTCTGGCCCCGCATTACGGTTTTATTAGAAGTCCAAAGAGCAATCCAATCAACTTTGGAATGACAAAAAGCTGCAAAACATTAATGTTCAATGAGGCTAAGAAACAGAAAACATGTTTAAGAAAAAGGAGGAAGAGGGCTAACCCATACAGCTCATTGTTTACATAACACAAACGTCTCCGACTGTAGTATGGCAAAATTGTTTCTTTTTTCACAATGAAAACATGTGTTTGATATTGCTCTTTCGTGATTATGACAAATTGCAGTATCAAAAGTTATATATCACACAGCTCCAGTACTACTTAACAAACAAACAAAATAGAAAATCTAGTAGCAGGCTATAGGACTGATCAAATATCTAAAACATGTTAACGGAATCAGAGCTTGTTACAGATTTGAGGAGCAATCCTGCAACTTATTTCCGATTTCCCTGTAGATCTTTCCTCTCAGACAAAACCCATGTTACAAAGATAGCCACAACAAGGGCAAGAATGGTAAGAAGAACCAGCACATAGTTCCTCAGTAAGTGAGTCGTATGTTTTTGAAGGTACAAGCCTAGTAAAGAAGAGATCCACTCCGTATGGAACTGCAAGGGTTGTTGACTCCAGCTTTGCAGACACCGTTTCTATGCCTCTAAGACCTTGTACATTAAACACATGTGTAATGTATGACTAAGGAATAATTGGTAAAGCCTCGGTCAGAAGCAAAAAACCCTCCTCTTTCTCAGCTTGTGTTGGATTAAGTGATCTTCGTGGATCAACAAAACGCTTATCAATAGCCAATACCTGATCACTAACTGTGCAAATACGAAGATGCTTGGATGTTATTCCCTTTGCAGTTGAAGTTACTGATATCCCTTTCACAGAATGTGTAAAAAAGTAGGATTGTGATTTAGTCATAACCTCAGGTCGAGAAGAAGATGAGACGGGGGTAGCGAGATTATGTTTTCCAAAAATCAGCTTCAAAACATCTTTACATTCTGCACGAGACTGATAATAAATATCAATAACAGACATCTCATATCTGTGAGCTCGTAGGTTAAAGTAATGATAGACAACCCAGTTCTTGCTAAGGACTGCATGAACAGGACCCTGTGATCCTAAATGAGTCATGCGATGCAATATTCGACCAGTTACAGTATCTACAAGATGGACTGTCAACACGCTTCATCTGGAGTTAACGACCCAATCGGATCACTTTCTTTGGGTGAAACAGTAGCCACAAATATCATATTTTTTTATATGTATTTGTACATTACATCCTCATCCGCAATCACCTTTGCTTGAGTGTGAACAACCTTGTTTGCTTTTCTCGTCACAGTTGCGATCAGTCCGATTCTAATGGGAACACAACAGACCACAAATTCCTTGCCTTAAAGCAGTATTCATCAAGATCACATTTGGTTTTAACCCCATAACCCCTCAAGATACCAACTTCCACTTCAACTGAGTACCAATGCACATTTCCAGACTCACGTTGGAAGATCTCAGCAGCTTCAAGAGTTTTAGGGTACAAATGAGCATGGTTATTAGCCTCTATCAGAAAGTGAAGCGGTTGCTCGTTCGAATCACTGAATGGCAAGTAAATCACTTGCACAGTGGAATGCGTTTGAACCATATTTTGAACCTCTCAGTATGTGCATCAACGATCGACATTGCGTTAGGAGAAGACAAAGAGAGTCCACATCTACCAACAACAAAAACAGATGGGTTAATATCTAGTGCATAATGATGCGGGATTTTCCATTGGTGTAACTTAAGACCAGTGGGCTGAGAACATTGCTAAGACCTGCGAATAGATTGGAGTAGGCTAGACCAGAAAACACGACCATCTCCATTATGTAATGTAAAACGTTTCCCATATTTTGTAAGCACTACCAGTATTTTGCGAAACCCATTATGGTCCCTGATCATTTTGGTTTTCTTAGAGCTCTGTAACATAATATTTGTATCTTTGCTAATTCATCAGGTGTTGGAAGCATTAAGGTACCTTTAAGCTTCAGCACATGACCCTGAAGCCACTCGAAAAGGCTGTGCTCAACTTTTGCTACTAATACACCAATCTTCTCAACAGGAAGTTCCGTTGTTGTCACGTCAATCATAGAAGCAAGTCCATCCTCTCTACTCCAGACAATCTACCATTTGATTTATAATATTCAAAAGAATTTGACCTCACAAGTCAAAGTCAAACTTTAGTTCTGAACATTTAGTAGTATGGATAACGGCCTATTAGTAGGTCTATTCGGAGTATTTTGTAGAGACTTGTAATTGGTGCATTAGTTTACTTTGTTTGGCAATAACTAAACATGAGAAAATTCCAGTTTAAAAGTAGGACAGTTAAGGAGTTGTGTGAGATTGTAAGAGAAAATGTGAGGCTTAGATTGTTGAGTTTGAAGATCAGAAGTTCAAGGCAAGCTATGGAGGTTGCTTAGTTGTGGGATTTTGATATGATGAAATGTAATGGTGGAAACAACCCCAAAGTGATGCTCATACTCATCTTCAGCCATTCCATCAGTTACAGAATCTAATTCAACAGAAAAACTGTTAAGCTTTTCAAGAATATCACGCATTCTGCTAAACACAAATTATCGATTTCAGTTTAAAAAAAACTATGGGTATGAGAATATATATTAGCAGTAAATGAGCACTAATCCTGCAAGCATGTGTCTCATGTTACGGGATTCTTTGGACCGTGTTACAAATGACCCATTATCTGCCCATCTTACCACCTCTATGCGGCATTATGTCATAATAGGAAGGGGAGAACCTATATGGTTAACTGAGAATGCACATCCACATTTTAAATGCAGGACTTATGCGCCTATTCCAACACTTGAAGGTTAGTTGATCTAAAAGCTACGCAATTATTTGTAAACAACATAGTTTATACCTACTATTTTTTGCTTCAGATTCTTATGTAACTCTTTTTATTTGCAGAGTCTTGATAAAAATTATTTGGGTCCTTTGATGAAATGTCTTGATCTTTTTCAAATTACATGAAACTGAAGATAATTTTTTGCGAGGTAAATGTAATGTCTTGATCTTTTTCAAATTGCATGAAACTGAAGATATTTTTTTTCAAGTCGTAAGTATTTTTCAGGCTCGTGATGCTAAGGAGCTTCAAGCTAATACTAAAGCTTCAAGAAATCCAACTGTCTGGCTTGAAGGTTCTACTAGTTCAAAATGTAAACAATGCACATACTTCCACAGTCTCAGAGATTGATCCGTAATGATTTTATTCGAGATCATTAACAAACCATTTTTCGCCGTCAATAAAAACAGCCTTAGTGTTGTGTTGTGAACATCCTCACATTTGTTAGGACCTCTGTACCTCTGTATTCAAAATGCAAGACTTGCCGACAGTATTTTGCTATAAAATTTGATATGTTTGTCAACACACATCCTAACTCTCTAAAGAATTATCAAGTTGTAGTATGTTTGGCTTGAGGTACTATTTTTGTAACAGCTTCTGCCTTATTCATTACAGAGTAGTATGTTTGATAATAATTGGTGGCAATCAGTTGCGGAGTACCATCGAGAAGTGTGTCACAGTATTTTTTGCATCTGTGCATATAGTTGCTATAGATTTCTCTTGCTTTTACTTATGGGCTAATCTGTGCATATAGTTGCTACAATTATCTACTACAGTAATAAACAACGAAGTAATTGAATTAAATTTATATATCCCCAACCTCGCCTAATCCATTTGAAGCAATGCAAAGTGACATTAAACCACCCATAAAAACTAATTTGAATAAAATATTTTAAGACTTATCTATAACTACAACAACTGTTTTATAGCAATATCGATTGAAAAAAACCATATTATAGCCAATTAACAAATCAGTCACTAATCACTCCACAAACTTATTACACACTATGAAAAAAAACAAATCATTTGTGCATATTATCTATTGTAAGATTCTCAATTAGCAAAATTGGTCGTTGCAGCTTCGTCGTTTGGTGAACCACCACCACCATCGAATCTGCAACTCTCACTTTATAAAATTTTGGATGCAGTTAATGAATCATTAAATTTACTTCTATAGGTACTTTCGAAAGGAAAACATTCCTGAACCTTTACCCGACCCTGAATCTGCCAAAGAAGTCAGAGAAAATATCATAGAATAATGGATGAAGATGTAGTGGTTTATTTGATTAGATCTTGGGTTTAGATAGAGGAGAAGAAGGAGAAGGGTTTCAAGAAAAAGGAAGCGTGATAAGGTTCTAAGTGTTATATGATCTCATTCTGTGATTGAAACACTCCATCCATGTAACCTATACCGAGTATTTTATATAACTGGATGGGACTAAGGTGGTCTAATAATAAAAAACCAACCCACCTTTAGTTTACATTCATAATATGTGACTTGATTGGATTCTACATGTGTGGTCTACCTATTTTTCTGTCAGATGGGGCAAGAAGAAATTAGTGCGAGCGAAACATCCTACGTTAATAGGACTGAGGCCGCAAATGTCGAAAAGACCATGCCCATTTTCTTATCCAGGGAACCATATCGCAGTAAAGAAGCCAAGTTTCGATGTATTGAAGCAAATTTACGTTCCCTAAATAAATTTGTTTCTCCTCCCTCCATATCTGTACCAGCCAATGCAACTAAAATCAGATAATGTTTTCTAAAATCCCCGAATGGCTTCTGATAGACAACACTACTATGCAGGCCAAAATCCGACAAAAGTACACTTTTAAATTTGACATAACAATTTATGTAATTCATACTACATACCATGTAAGGCAACCTGGAAGCTCTAGCACCGAACAACACTACCGTGTCCTTATCGATATCCTTAACAAAAACCTATACAAAATTTAACCTTTTAATACCATGGAAATAAGACACGCTACACGATCAGACCACAACCTAACCGACTCATTTTACCATTTACCGGTAGATGAAGGCCTGATGCTAATTTGTTCAACGAAAACATACCTCGATTAAGGATTTGTCCACCGTTAGCTTGTTAAGAGTGAGGGTACCCGTCTTGTCACTACAAAGAAAAATCTATAATCAAAAGAACTGGACAATGGACAATTACGTGAATCGAAAACATACAGGATGTGATATAATGAATGATAAACAAAACGAATCAATGACATATATGTTGTTCTTTTTAAAATCGAATGCTTTTTAGGAGGCTATGGGGGGATTAGGGTTTACAGTATGAGAAGAATATGTTTTTTTTAGGCTACTGATGTATATGAATAGCATGGTTGTTTTAGAATTTATTAATATTGTTTTGGATAGGAAAACATAAAAAGTAGCCTGGCTTAGTGGTAAAACTTGTTACTTGTTAATCATAGGTCACGAGGTCAAATCTTGCATTTGACACTTTTTTTACAAATTTTTCAAATATTCATATTACAACTACGTTTGAAAACGCGATTTTCAAATATCTGCGATTTCAAATCATAATAAACATGAAAAATTAAGATCTTTTAGGGATTTCTGAAATACTATTGGCTAATAGCTGCCATGTCACATATGACTGGGATTAAAGGTGTGGTATCAAGTCATAGTTATATCTATATAATATATATATATATATATATATATATATATATATATATATATATATATATATATATATATATATATATATATATATATATATATATATATATATATATATATATATATATAGAGTTAGGATCAAATGAGAAGAAACCTTAAAATAAGAAGGATAAGAAGAAACTATAACCGCATATTCGAGATGCATACACTAAAATTAATGCATCTTTGTAATCTTAGATGCATTATAATGCATCATAACATGTTTTATAGCTTTTAATTAGATGCATATTTGTATATTAGATGCATTTCATGATTTATCTTTATTTTTGTTCCTCTACACGTGCCCAAATCATGAAAATCAATTTGTAGCATCTACACATTAAATTAACTTTCAAAACTCAAGATCGTGCATCTACATGAATAGAAATGCATCTAATTCAAGTCGTTGCATCTTAAATGTGTGATTTTAGTCTCTTCTCACCACTTCTTATTTTAAGTTTCTTCTCATTGGATCCTTACTATATATATATATATATATATATATATATATATATATACTAGTTGCAAAACCCGCCCGATGGGCGGGTATAACTTCTGATTGTCTTTTACATTGGTTAATTATATAGCATCGTTTACATTTTTATCAAAATATTGTTTTTTAGAAATTCTATATTCTACAAAGTGTTTTTTAATCATAGTATGAATGTTTTTCAAATTGCTTATATCTCTCGAAATGGATCTTACAATTTTACTTGTACCATTAAACAATCATAAAAACTTACATCAGTTTACCATGATTCAAATATTCATCTTGATAGGCGAACCTTGTGAGTAATCAAGTCATTAAATAAGTAATAGTATCGTAAATTTATATTGAGTTAATAACAAAGAAAAAAACCCAACCTTAGTTGCAAAGTCCTCCCATCGGGTGGGCTAGTATTGTGAGTGTCAAAGGAATGAAATAAGTATTGTTTATTGTTTAGTAGTGGCGGTGTTGTGTTGAATGAAGATAGTGATGTATTGGTTATGCGTTCAATGGAGCCAGAATCTTCTACATTATATAGATAACTCTATCGCAATTATATGATAGCCACGACTCCTATTAATGAGTAAACATATTTGTGATCGAAGTAGAACACTTTCAAAACTCAGGTCCAAACACTCACTATAGGGATCTAGATGTTGTGTTCTTCTGAAGATGGCATATATCAGTTAACGGTTTGGGAAACATTGAAATTGTTCTCTTCAGAGGATACTATCTTAGCTTGGTTTAATTTGGCTTCGTTCTTGACTAACCAAATGTTTCGCCATTATATCAGATATCAAACCCATTTATGGCTTTAGAGAACCTCTTTTCTAATATATATACTTAGCTAGGACTGCACTCAAGCTAAGCTTTTATCAAGTAACTCGAGCTCGATCTTGGCTCGATCAAGCAAAGCTTTTATCAAGTTTAAGCCTAAAAATAGCTTGTGTCATATATCAAGCTCAAGCTCAAGCTTTTAATAGTTCGGCTCGAGCTCTTATCAAGCTTTTTTAAGCTTTATTAAAAATATATTTTATGATGAATTCATATAAACAACTTATAGTTAATTTGAGTATTAACATAATTATAAGAGCTTATTTTATAAATAATAATATATTTCTAAATAGATTCTTAACTCTGATTAAATTTATAATTTAGCTCATCTTATTTTAAATATTTTTTATTTTTATAAATGTATTACATTTAATATGTATTTGATGGAATATAATATATATAAATATTTTGTACTCTTTTTAATACGAAGGTGTGGTAATTACGTTTGCAATCACATCACACAATGGCCATTGGACCTTAATGACATTGGATCGCAAAGCGGGTTTTGAAGAAAAGAGTGTACGATTATGTTATTTTTGGTTTTTTAATGTGAAATGAATCGAATTTCGTTTTGAGTTATGGTTTTTGTTTTAGTTTATACATAAGCTTTTATTGATGGGTTTTATTAAAAAAAAATAATTTTGTACATATTCAAGCTTTTCAAGACAATCTTAAGCTTTTATCAAACTAAACTTAAGCGTGGATTGTTAGGGAGTGTTTGGTTAAGCTTATGAAGTGGGCTTATGTATATGTTATATAAGCTATTTATGGCTTATATATAGTACGCTTATAAGCCTTTTGTTAAGTGTTTGGTTTATTTTATATAAGTAATAAGGTAAAATGATAAAATAGTGCATAAAAATAGAAAGAATGTAATTATTAAATGAGAATATAAAAGTATTTTTATATAAGATCTTTATAATAACCCACTTACCTTTATATAAGCCACAAATTGTTGGCTTACCTAACTCCCCTTATATAAGCTTATAAGCCCACTTATATAAGTTCAACCAGACACTTGATTTCGACTTATAAGTTTATAAGCCCACTATATAAGCTAAAACAAACACCCCCTTATTGGTTGACAATCTATCAATCCAAACTCAAGCGTACAATTATTTTATCAAGCTAAGCTCAAACTTTATAACGCTTAAATTTGACTTGACTCGATTGCACCTCTGTACCTGGCATTAAATTAAAAGAATTGGCCTATCATTTCAATAGATGAGTTTTCTATATGAATGATTTGTCACATATAAAATACATAATGTTTACAATTTTATAATAACAATTGCTACCATTTAAGTGAGACAAGTAATTTTTGTAAGACTAACTTTGTCCATTTTCTTAGCTACCATTCTTTTGTTATCGAAGGCATTGGCACTTTTGTCGTTATGATTACACAGCTACCAAAGATAGCTAGACATGTCCTATTGTTGCGCACAAACAAATCCATCTATTGAAATTTAGAGCAGCTGCAACTCCTTTTTGGATTTCACAAACAGTCATATAGTCCTTTCAATATTGGACCATCAATAGTTTCACTACTAAGAACTACTTTATGAGAAACTTTGTCCATTTTCTTAGCTACCATTCTTTTGTTATCGAATGCATTGGCACTTTTGTCGTTATGATTACACAGCTACCAAAGATAGCTAGACATGTCCTATTGTTACGCACAAACAAATCCATCCATTGAAATTTAGAGCAGCTGCAACTCCTTTTTGGATTTCACAAACAGTCATATACTCCTTTCAATATTGGACCATCAATAGTTTCACTACTAAGAACTAATTTATGAGAAACTTTGTCCATTTTCTTAGCTACCATTCTTTTGTTATCGATGGCATTGGCACTTTTGTCGTTATGATTACACAGATACCAAAGATAGCTAGACATGTCCTATTGTTGCGCACAAACAAATCCATCTATTGAAATTTAGAGCAGCTGCAACTCCTTTTTGGATTTCACAAACAGTCATATAGTCCTTTCAATATTGGACCATCAATAATTTCACTACTAAGAACTACTTTATGAGAAACTTTGTCCATTTTCTTAGCTACCATTCTTTTGTTATCGAATGCATTGGCACTTTTGTCGTTATGATTACACAGATACCAAAGATAGCTAGACATGTCCTATTGTTGCGCACAAAATCCATCTATTGAAATTTAGAGCAGCTGCAACTCCTTTTTGGATTTCACAAACAGTCATATAGTCCTTTCAATATTGGACCATCAATAGTTTCACTACTAAGAACTAATTTCTGAGACTTGGGTTTTATATTTATAACTAATCATTTCAAACTTTCTAAAAATAATAATGTTGAATTTTCAATCAATTTTACTTATTAAATATAACAGTTGTTGGTGTATTTCTCATATTCTTCATCATATGGCTTTTGATAACAATTTTTTATAACAAACTTTTGTAACAATTTATTGAAACTATATTTTTTATTTTTAAATTTTGCGCTCTTTAATTTACTATCAAATTCGATAAATTTATTAACTTTCACTTTTTATTTTTTGTTCTTCAATTTTATCGGGTTTACTTTGATTTCATTTTTTACCTTTTTAACATCAATATGAATACAAACTTGTAGGCAATATAATAATATTCATTTGATTCAAAAATCATTACCGAGTGTTCGCTGTCACATTGCGCAGACACCATGGTAGTTATTTCTAAGAGATCCATTCATTTAAAACATATCCATGGGAGCATCGAACAAATCCAATTACAACTTGTATTGGCTATATATTAGGCACCTTCTTAATTCACCAAACAAAATTCGCTTATCAACTCCCAAACCTATTTATAGATCGAGTCCAAACAATAAATGATTAGTCTAAATGATTACTGACAATATGTTTGTAACACCCCCAAATTTATACAACTCAATACAGCGGAAGACTAGTTGGTGTTACGGGTTAGCACATTACTCACATCATAGACAACGCATAAAAATCGCGTCGTTTATTAATAAAGCATTTCCATTCATAAATATCAAAGTTACATAGGTCCCAAGTCATATTATTTCATTACAAAGTTTTACAAAGTATTTTAATGGAAAATATTGTTTAAGTGCGGGCCATGAATTCTTGTCGTCTTCCCGAGATTTACCTTCAAGTACCTGAGATAAGACATGTTAAAAGAAAACGGGTCAGTGATAACGTCGAGTGAATTCATAGAGTTTAATAAATCATCAATATAATATCGGTATAAAATTATTACCGAAAATCATTTTGTACAAATCATTTTAATAGGCCATAAAATAGCAAAAATCTTTTTATACAAATCCTCGTCAAAATCACAATGTAGGCATTTGCCTTAAAAATCATTACACGAGCCAATGTCGTAAAAACATCATACAATACGTTTTATAACGTTGTATGGAGCTAAATAAAAACCGTTATATGATTATGGTTATGAAAACCAAAACACGAACATAATATCAATAGTATGACCCTGTATTGCTAGTCAGGCAATACATCGTAATTCGGAGCGTATAGCAGTATTTCGTTAATCGGATTATTATAAGCCGCATGACATTGTTACCTTACTAAACCAACAACGGGTAGCTAACCCGATACTCAATTTGCCCATCTAAAGTAGCGTGTCGTCACAAAGGTCACGCTATGGAAATCTTCTCATACATAAATTCGCTTACCAATCAATGTGGCACGACGGGGATCAACCGTCAAGGCGCGAACTGGGGTGATCGTCCCCAAATAGTACTATTATATGCATAAGCGTCTACCAAATCCCGGTAGTTCATAATTCATGCTAATGGGATTTTTAGTGACATAACCTAACTTTAATAATCCATTTAATTTCATCTATCGGGTCCTTTAATCATTTATCGGGTCATACAATCGGGTCATACAATCATTCGGGTCCAAATCAATAAACAAACAATCGGGACAAATGGTGTCCTATTTTATAAAAACTAACATGTTATCTCCCTCGCGGGTTTATAAAACATTTATAAAAACATTTAAAAGAGTGCGAGGCTATGAACTCACGTTGATGTGGGAAGGCGGGTTATCGGCAACTCGGACGTACGGTACGTGCTTCAATCACGGAAACCAAGACAAATAATACTCGTCTTAGACTCATGTCCAATGACTTTATAAAAATAACAATTATGTATACATATGATAATTTTATATATATGATGATCCAGTGGGTTTACATGTTCTCTTTTACTCATTTTAGTGTTTACGTATTGGTATCTTCTTACTAGTTTACTAGTTTGACCTATTTACGTGTTTTATGTCCAATAAACTTATTATAAGTTCTTTAACTTGTATTAATCCATGTTATACTTATATTATCAGTATATAAAGTTTACAAGTTGGGCCCAAATGGGTTAAGCCCAATAAGTTCTTTTTATAAGAGTTTAACTTATTTAGTCCAATTATTAGCCCAATAATGTTAACATAGCCCGTTAATGTCCGTATGTTTTTAGTTCGGGTTTTATCGGTTTTTACTTGTTATATATGTTTATATATCAGTATATGAGTTTTATAAAGTTTACATTAGACGGGTCCAACCGTCTAAGTTTTATTTAGCAAAAACGTTAATTTTACGGTAATAGCCGAAAAAATCGTAAAAATCATGTTTATAGTTTTATAACTTATAAAACTTAACAAGTTACCATTTTTATAAAATGTCTACTTATTTACCATTGTACATATTTATATAAATGTATTATATGAGTTAGTGGGTTTTTATTCACATTTTATACTATATAATTTTGAGTGCTTATATAATAGTATTATACTTTAATTTCCAAAATCTGATTTTTATCTTCACTTTCACCAAAACTGCCATATCTAGAGTTCTATATGGAGATAGAAGCTCAAATGTTTATCACATAAACTACATGATATGTTCTCTATTTAACTCTACTATAGCTACTGTTGAATCATCCTCTAAGTATTTTCTAAAAATCATCCAAAACAGTGAACTCAGATTTGTACTTTAAACTTGTTTTGATCATATCTCACTCATTACAATGATTCCATTGCATGGCCAACTCTCACATGTGTACAAGACATATTACTTACTGTATATTGATTTTACTTCATCATTTTATCAGTTCATGACATGTTTCTTTACTGTTTTATACAGCCATCATTTTTAAGCAAGATTTTAGCCTTATTTCTTATAGTTTTTCATCTTTTTAAGCATGTTTATCAACAACAAATCCCCACACAACACTTTTAATCATCATTCATCATCATATACATATACATAAGTAAAATAAATACAAGATTACATAATCAAAAATAACAAGAGGATGAGGAGGACAATCTTTATACCACCAAGTTGATGTAGGTTGTGATTTGGACATGGATTTTTGATGGAGAAACTTGTGGATAACCATGACCATCTTCAAGACCATCATTCTTCATGAACACCTTGTGGAAAATCAGCCTCAAGACACCAGAAAACTCCTCCTTGGATGTTATAAGCACCACCAATCTATAGAGCTTCAAAAGGGCTTCAACATATGTGTGAATAACACATGATTTTGTGGTTTGAATTGATCAAATGAGGGTGTTTAGGGTGGAAGGAGTGGACGGCATAATGAGAGAGATGAGAGAAAGTTATGGTGGTTTGCATGAGTGAATGAAGTGAATGGTTTTTAGCTTGGATGGTTTTGTGATGCATAGCTTACACTTTAAGCTTAAGACATGTGTAAGCTCATAGTTTACAACTTGACACATCATTGATGTGGTGGAGTGTTGTAGCTTAATATTGCCGTCCCATATTGGGGGTGGGGCAAAACTTGTTTTGTCTCATCCCCAATTATTTACGGGTACTCCTCGATTCTAGTTTCCTCGATTTGCGTGCCCTCGGGTCGTTTTACGAAAAACGTTTTTATAAATTATGAATCAACGGCACAAAACGAATCTAATAAAAATTGTCTCATCAAAAACGGAGTTCGAAAACGTAAATACGTAATCCTAAGGTTTCCGGTTTAGTCGTAAAGGATGTTAAAATAAAATCGTAAGTCCTAGTCTCTTCTCGTAAATTTGTGAATTTATGAACCAACACAAACTTAAAATTCCAAAATAATATTCACGGATAAATTTATTTTCTGAAATGTTGGACTGTCACCAAAGACGGTGTATGTAAACGTAAGCACGTAACGTTGAATCCTCCGGTTTAGACGTAGTCGATGCTACTTCAAGACGTAAATCCAAATTACTTCCCAAAATAAGTGAGTTCATATTGTAACATTAAAATAATGTCTTCAAATAAATATTTGAGAATAAAATATCAACCATAAATTGACGGATTGTCATAGCATTTACCCCTAAACAGGATCTTTGTCCTCAAAGATCATCTTACTACTCGCTTCTTATAGAGTTAAAGCCATGTGGGTATTTCCTCCACATTCGGTCTTTTCTCACAAGTGCAATTCATTACAATACACGAGTTTTATCAAACATAACTACGGGAATAAGATCAGGCTAAATGATGTCTTACTTTCTCTATCCATGATGTTCACGGGTTTCTGATGAATGCAACTTTTCGCCGATCTAAACATTACTAAGAAACAATCAGATTTTCACTTGATAGATATTCTATCAAGTTCGATATACGAAACATAATTCACGCAGTCCTTGAAGTCCTAGGGTAGATCCAGCTTATATGCCTTTCAAACCAATCTTTTTACATCATCTCAATGGTCCCATACAACGGGGACTTATATCCCATGATTTGTCAGATCATTAATTCATTTCTCCAAGGTTAAAAATTATGGCATAACTTCGCTACCCATCAGGCACTTCTAGATCTACATTTCATATTCACATAACCTGTTGCCCACTACCGGCAGTCAATAATCAAATCCTAATTTCACCAATCATTTCAAGTCTCGTGGGTCGGGTATTTTGTAAGGTTAGGTTCGCCATCATAGGAAACCTTAAACCTAAAAGACATGTCCAACTCACAACGGGTGTATGTCGGGTGTCTTCATCTCAACTCCTGCTCACAGATGCTCTAATTTCTAAATCTTAACAAGATTCGATCTCGATCCTAATACGATGATTATCAGTGATAATCTTTCCAAAGGAAAACGATTATACGGTCTATTACCAAAGGTTAATCATTCAAACATAAAACAAGACTTCTAGTGTTTTGTATTGTTACTTTACCTCGTCCCTTCGATTTGGGGTGGTAAACAGTACTCTCATCAAGGTTCGTTCTCAATGATTTCTGAGCAAATCTCTAGAAATTCGATGCGAAGCGAGGATCTTGATAAAGATGTTCGATACAGGCACACTATGTTTACATAAATCTTTTGCATTTATCATTAACGGGAATGATATTAGTAGATTTGGTCAGTCTGTCGACGATGACCCAAATCGAATCAAATTCAGATGATGACCTTTGCAATAGCTAAACGTTTACTAATGTATGAGGCGATATCTGCCTTCATAATTTGTCATTAGTACAACTTCTTCAGACAAAGATACTTTTAGTCAAAAATGACATACATATAATACTTATACTTACAAGATTTCCAATATAACTACATCTCAAAATCTTCCATATTTAGACAATCACCAATGGCCTTTAAAATATTTAACGCTATCGGCTTCTCAATTCTAATGGTTCACATTGGCCGCGAACCACTTTTTATTATCTATATTATCTTTTTTACAATCATCGGCTATTTTTAAATTGTTCGGCAATTTATTTTGCACCTTCATTATTAAGGAACATGTCCTAATTAGTTCTTTATCTTTTATACATAATGTATCAGTAATTACGTTCACTTTCTTGATGAAATAAATATCTTAACCGTATTAATTCAAAATTCTTTCTTTATATATTCTATTGTTTTAGTTTCTTCTTAACTATCATTTTTATCCGTTTTGCTTAATCTGACGTTTTAAAGCGTCGATGATTATTACAACTAATTAAATAAATATTTAATTTTTATGAAATGTAAAAACAAAAAGTTTTTAAATTTTCTCAGTTTATCCAATTATATAAAGGTGTTCAAAATAAAATTTGAATTTAATTAACACGATTTTTGTTGATTTATCGAAAATGATTATTAAGATTCGTAAATGTTCGAAAAATCCTTGGTTACATTTTGGTCAAAATTCTCTTACTTGAAAAGCAAAAAGTGTCGTTTCAGATTTCAAGTCATAATTTATCGGTTACCTCAATCCCTCTTAGGTTGTTTTGAGGTATACACAAACATTTACCCCTAAACAGAAGTTTAGTTAAATGGTTTGTGTATAAGGGAATAATCTCTTAAAAATCCTTTGTTAAAACATTTGTCAAAACATTTCTCCATTACTTTTTGCTAAAATCCAAAGTCTTAAAAGGGCTCTTAATCTTTGAAGAGTCAATATAAATGCCGTTATCTTATTAATCACACGGTCAAATAATGTAAAGGATTAAGTCTTTAATCATACGTTAATTATTCAAGGTACATATTTTTATTGTTCGGCCAATTCAGGGTAATCTATAAATATTTATTAACTTCTTCTTATTCTTATAAACAAACAAATGGTCCTTAATGATCGAGCATGAATTTATCAAGTTACAGCCTACACACGTGATTCACCAAATTTATAAATGCTACATGTGCATTAGTCAATCCAAACGACATCACGTGAAACTCATAACGTTCATTACAAGTACCGGATGTAGTGATCGGAGTAGATAATCTTTTTCGCGGATGCGAAATTGATGACAACCATGTCGTGGATCAAATTCCTAAATATACGCTAGAACCTTGTAAATGATCGAACAAATCTTCCATTTCGAGTCATGGATATCGTTTTCGATTGTCAATTTACTCAGTTCCCAGTAATCTATAAATATAAGGAATGATAACACCATAGCTCTTCATAATGACGAGCTTGGTAGAATAAAAGCTTTCTCCGACAACTCTCTCAGTTGTACGGTAATTCTTTTAATTCAGATGGTGCTGTCGTACAGTGCACACGCCACAGGTGTAGCACCGAGAATATAATCAAATACCAATTTCAATCTGCCTTAATGGCAAAAGTCTAGGTAATTCATTAACAAATACTTCCTAAAAGTTTCAAATAGCGGGAACATCTTTTAATACATTCATATTAAGTTCTTTCTAGATTATAATATCTATGACTAATTCACAACCATTCATGGTATAATTTCAAGTCTAAATGCAGGATATGGTCATCCATCAAGAATTATTTAGATCACTTTTGATAATCAACATCTTATCATTTAGGGGAATTCTACTCGAGTTCCCATCAATTAAGACAATGTCGTCATGTGATAATCAATCAATCCATTCTACTGGCACTATTAACTTTCCAGTTTCATTATCGTCGATAAGATGTGAACTTTTCAAAAGA
Source organism: Glebionis coronaria (assembly GCA_025667525.1). NCBI lineage: Eukaryota > Viridiplantae > Streptophyta > Magnoliopsida > Asterales > Asteraceae > Glebionis > Glebionis coronaria. Next base: position 15,781,086 of record CM046875.1, read on the forward strand.
CTAATAATAACTCATAATCCTTCACAAGTTCGAGGATATGTGGAGACACAACTAACATCTAAAGAGTAAGGTCAACGCATAATGTGACACCCTAGAATCGAGGTCATTAACGATACCCTAAATTACGCTAATTTTTGAAATTTTTAATAAATTATAATTTCTATATTTATAAGTATTTTGGTTAAAGCCGATGTTCGAGGTTATAATTTTTACGATTGACGTTTTAAGAAGGACGATGACGATTACGATCCCGAGGGATGCCCAATTTTATATAATTTTTGGCGATTTATCGATAATGTAATTTTTCGAGAATTTTATTTACGGTTCGTGTTAAGTTGAGTCGGGTGAGTTTTATAGCCTTCCGAGTACATTTAAAGTATCCCAAAAATATTTTGGAGCGTTCGGGAAGATTTCCGACTCCCGTAAAATTTTCAAAATTGACAAATGAGTCGAAACCGCAAAGTTTTGAGGACGTTTTCCATTTAAGGCCAAAAGAAACTAAATATTGCCATTTGGTCCCTCCCAATCCACCAAAAAGGCCAAAAATCACACAAACACAAACACATAGAACACATCACCCAAAAATCAAACTCTCTCTCCCTCCTTGCTCTCTAAAGCCGACGGACACCCCAAACCACCAAGAAAATTCACCAAAAATCTTTTTCCACTTGATTTTCATAAAAACTAAGGTTAGACCACATCTAATTTGGTCATTCCCTACATTTCTATGTGCTCAAATCCCACATGCACTAACAAAAATTTTCCAAGATTTTTCAAGATGATCCAAATTCGTTTTTGTGGCTAAATGTGCTAATGCATGTTAATTTTATGTGTTATGGATGCATAAACACCAAGAAAACCCACCAAAATCAATTTGGTTGTGGTGATTGGGGCACCCAAACCCCACGGAAATAGGGGTGTTTGGGGAGCCATGGTGGTTGTTGATTTTGAGTGTTATTCTTGTGTTTGGTTTATTGTTTTAGGATGTTTTACATAGGTTTATTTAGTTGCATGTCCATTTCTTTGAATTTTTGATTTTGAGATTGGTTGATCAATAGGGGTAGGACTGAAATTTGATGTTTGGATATGTTTAGGAGGCTTAGGATGATGCCTAGTAGTGATGGATAGGCTTGGAATCGAGTCTAAGCGTGATTTTGGAGTAGCAAATTTTAGGCAGAAACTTTTAGCTTATTTCATAAAAATGATTTTTCTTCCAGGTCTTGAAAACAAAATGTAGTTATAGAGGGTCTTCATAGCTTTAATTTGGTATAAGGTAGAGCCCGTGACTCAAAACGAGCTAAAAGTTATGAGGTTTTAAAGATCGAGTACCGGGAGACGAGGACTTTCGTAATCCGAATTTACGTAAAGTTTTAGTCAAATCCCGAGGGTCACAAATATAAATTGGTAAATGGTCAAGGGTCAAAATTTGGTCCCAACCTGTATAAATGGGTCTATAAGTTGACTTAGGAGTCAAAGAAGTCAAAGGTGCATTTCATATAGGTCAAAGAGGTCAAAATTGGTCGAAGTACAATTTCAGCCCGTAAAATGTAGTTTTGGAAAAACGTTGCGTAACGGGTCGTAAAAGTAAAAACTTTTATTGGGCTTAAAAACATGTTATATACAGGTCTTATAGGATTTTTTAGAATTTTGTCAAATTTTATAAGTGTGGTTAAACATGGTAAAACAGCCCGTACTTTAGTCGAGTACCGGCGAGAATGAGTAAAAATGGACAACATAAGTAATGAGAACGAATGGTATAAAATGAGTGATACTTGTTGTTTTTGTTTTTGGCGTGAGTTATACTTGTCCTAAGTGACTAGTGTATATGTATTTTATACAGTACCGTAAGTATTTAAAATGAGATTACTCATTACGCGTTATTTGTGATAGGTGTTGAATTAACCGGGCATCCGTTTCATCGTCAGTGATCATCCCTCGAACTACCGACTACTTAAGATATAAGGTGTGAATTTATAGCCTCGCTTATATTTATTTCAAATTGTTTTACCCGCGAGGGAAATGCATGCTAGTTTTTAAAAGGAACGTATATCATGAATGATTGTTAGACCCGAAAGTTGCCTTAGAAATTGTGTTGAGTACCAAAGTTGCAAAAGTCCCTAAAATCATGAACTATTAACTATTGTCCTGCCCTCGAGTAGGGGGAAATAGCCGCTTATGCAATTTGTAGTACTACGGGGTTAACGACCCAATGCTAGCCGAGAAGCTGTACTTTTAGTAACTTCTGCGGTAGATTATTTTGTATGAGAAATAAGGTATAATTGCAACTGATGCCTTTAGAAGGGGCACTGGTTTCATCTGAATCACGCCGGTATTTATTACGCGGGTGATTGAGTTAACGGATTAGTGTCATGAGCTTAAACACAATTGTCAGTATCCTGATTATAGTTTGTTTGATCGACAAGACTATAAATGATCACGAATGGTTTTTATTATATATACGTTCAAATGGATTGAAAAACCTATGAATTCCACTCAACGTTTTCGTTGACCAAAATTTTGGCATGTGTTTCAGGTAACCGCTGAGGTGTAGGATGGAGCATGCATGGGATGGATGTTGTGTGTACGGCTTGGAGTCCGCTTGTTTTTCCCTCCTTTTCTACTTAAACAATTTTTAAGTTTAATGTCATGTGGTTGTAAACTGAAATTCTTGGGTTAACATTCATGGGGACCGAAAACGCTAAACTCTGTGTACTATTTGGGGTTGGAAAAACCGTGGACATGTATCATCTAACAATTTTAATTTCAAGTTTTAAGTTGACGTCTTTTTAGCGTCGTTTGATATATCTTGTGTGCAAAGAATACTGTGTAGCACCCATTGTTGTAGTTCCGCTGCGCATAGCAATTGTGGGGGTGTTACAGATTGGTAATCAGAGCCACGAGTTATAGAGAACTAGGTCGTTTTTGAAAATCCTAAACTATAACTTTTGGTGTCGTAAGAAAGGGTCCAAGCGCACACAACTATCCTGCATGGCTCCGGTAAGATTTATTGTTGTATTTATGGCATTTGACGTATACTTTTGAGTGAAGTATATATGTGGGTAATTATTACATAAGTATGGAATTACTATATGTAGACGTTGAATTTTACGTGAAATATCCGACATCGTAATTTTTGTATTAATCATGCATGAGCATCATATTATTACATTTCGGGCATATGTACCACCTTTGCATTGCATTTGCATGCATATATTTATAATTATTGTATAATTACTTATGTACCCTCCGAAATTCGCTGTTATTGCAGGAATGGCCGAGGTACCGCCTAACGATAATGGGAACGATTACGTCGTAGGTCACGAAGGGGGACCGTTTCCACCGAACCCGCCAGACAATGATAATGGATGGATCGCTCCAGAAGAGGAAATAGGGCCGGAAAACGACAATGACGAAAGTGAGGTGGATAATTTCAGCATGAGTAGTGACGAGAGTGAGGATTCCGAAGAAGAGCCCGAGGAGCTAATGGATGATGGCATTCCCGAGGATGCCGTAGGCCAGACCGAACCCGATTTGTTTCAATCCCCGAATTCGCCGAAGGGTTATGAGGTACCACCGACCGGTCGTTATGAGCAGCAACCCTTTAATCGCCCAATGGACAATTGTAAGGACTATTTGAGAACAGTGCCAGGATTTGTTCGAGAAAGTAATGGGAGCAGTGGAGAGTCCAGCAAGTCATCCAGGTCGCCATCGATTCATGAGAATATTGCAAGGGTCTACTTTCCGAGACCGAGGCACTACTGGGATCCCGTAGGTCGTTTGGGGAGGATGGAAAGGTTGATGTATGAGCGGTTTGTAGTTGAGACCAGGGTAATTAAGAAGTTTGATAAGACTGAAAGGGAACATCAAAGACTGTTGGAAAGGACTGCAAGAGTTGAGTATGACGGGAATGTGAACAAAAGTGACATCAACAGTTTAAGATCAATGGTTGCAAATTTAAGTGCTAGTCTTGACCGTGTTAGGGAGGATCAGGTGAGGTTGTCGAGGATGCAGAGTTGGGAGCATCGGGTTAGAGCATCATTGCCCCCGGATTGGAGATTCGTGGACGATTTGGAGATGGAGGCGAATGACTTCATGATTCAGCCGCCTACTGGAGGTGCTTGTATTACGGTGGGAAGTCAGGTAGTGATTGAGTGTGGATCCACATCAGGGACGAAAAAGGAAATGGAATGTGGGCCAGATGATAAAGGAAAGAGAAAAGTGGATGATGTGGATGAGGACGTTAGTGATGAGGAAACCGAGGAAGACGACGACGAGCCGCCATCCAAGAGGCCGTGTGGATCACCACATGCCTAGTTACTTGTTTTGTATTTTCTTTGATCATTGTAATGGAACTATTTTAGACCTTTGTATGATGGTATTATGACGAGAAACTCAAGTACTTGAAGTTTTATGGTGAACGATTGTAGTGGCAATACTTGTCACGATTTTGGTTAACTATCAATACAATCTATGTTACCTTTCATGATCTGTGATATGTCTTAAATTTGATCTTTTGTGGTGTGAATTGATGAATATTAGTAACTCCGTAGTGATGTGTCGTTGTATGTATTTTATGTCTGGGAAACTTGATATGAATACTTACATTGTTTTTCTATTTTCCTTGTCTTGCAGAAAGAGATATTCGATAACACCATGCCTCCAAAGTTGACCGCCGATCGTGTTAACACCATGATTCAGGAAGCTATAGCAAATGCGTTGGAAGCGGACCGAGCTGGGAGAAATCAGGACCAGGGAAGGAACGCGGGGAGACAGCAAGCCCCGAGGGTGTGTACCTATTCTAGTTTTATGAAGTGCGGTCCCACGCAGTTCCGTGGAACGGGTGGAGCTTTAGAACTTAGACGATGGTTGGAAAAGGTTGAAAGTACGTTCGAAATCAGTGGTTGTGCAGAAGCGGATAAAGTGAAGTTTGCAGCTGCTACGTTTCTTGATGACGCGTTAAGTTGGTGGAATACCCAGGTAGCTACGGTTGGATTGGCTGTAGCGAATGCAAGGACGTGGAATGCAACAAAAGCTTTGTTGACTAAGAAGTTTTGCCCAGAGGAGGAATTGGGGCAATTGGAGGACGAATTGAGGCACTTGACCTTGAAGAACAACGATATAGCTGCTTACACCAGGAGATTCAATGAATTAAGTCTTTTGTGTCCGGACATATTTGCCAATGATGCCAAGAAAATGAAGCAGTATATTAAGGGTTTATCTAGCAATATCAAAGGTGAAACAACTTCGTCAAAACCTAGAACGTTTGATGAAGCGGTTCAAATGGCTCACGCTTTGATGGACGTCAAGCTTCAGGACAAGCAGAACTACATTGCTGAAGGTAACAAGAGGAAATGGGAAGCGGCACAAAGCAATCAATCCCAAGGCCAGAACCGAGGTGGAAATCGAAACAACCATGGGCCGAACCGTAATCAGCAGTTTAATCAGAGAAGGAACGAAGGGATGAGGGCAGTGACGAACCCTAGAAGTGTGAAAGTGAATCCCCATTGTGGAAAGTGCAATTTGTATCATGTTGAAAATTGCCCGCCTGCATGCGGCAAGTGTGGAAAGGCAGGTCATAGGACATCTGGTTGTCGAACGGGAGGAGTAGCCACTGGGGCTAATGCTATCAGGATGAGAGGATGTTATAGTTGTGGAGAAAGGGGTCATGTGCAAGCGAATTGCCCAAAGGCAGGAAACAGGCGGGGAGGTAATAATGCGGCTGCTGTGTATCAAGTGGGAACTGCTGATAAACCACAGGGTCCAAATGTGGTTACCGGTACGTTTTTGCTAGACGCTTGTTATGCTAGTATTTTGTTTGATTCTGGCTCCGACAAGAGTTTTGTAGATGTTAGATTTAGTCGTCATATCGATAGAAAACCGGTATTTTTAGCGACTAGTTATAACGTTGAGTTAGCCGATGGAAAAATTGTTAGTACGAATTCTATACTGAAAGGGTGTACCTTGAAGTTAGGAAATTACGCTTTTAAAATCGACTTGATGCCTATAGAGCTAGGATCGTTTGACGTGATTGTGGGAATGGATTGGCTAATGGCGCACAGTGCTATGATCGTCTGTGGCGAGAGATTGGTTCAGATTCCATTGAGGAATAAGGTTTTGACGATAAAGGGAGACGAATGCACTTCTCGTTTGAAGGTGATTTCGTGTTTGAAAATGATGAAGTACGTAGAGAGTGGATGCGATGTGTTTTTGGCACAAGTTTCGAGCGATGGTGATGTAGAGGCGAGGATCGAAGAGGTACCAGTTATTTGCGAGTATCCGAAAGTTTTTCCAGACGAGTTGCCAGGTTTACCGCCTACCCGTGAGGTCGAGTTTCGAATTGATTTAGTGCCAGGAGCTGCGCCGGTTGCACGTGCACCTTATCGCTTAGCACCATCTGAGTTAAAAGAGTTATCGGATCAATTGAAGGAATTGATGGACAAAGGATTTATTAGGCCGAGCTCATCACCTTGGGGAGCGCCAGTGTTGTTTGTAAAGAAGAAAGATGGTTCGTTTCGGATGTGTATTGACTATAGGGAACTCAATAAGCTGACGGTTAAGAATCGGTACCCATTGCCGAGGATTGATGATTTGTTCGATCAATTGCAAGGTTCCAGTGTATACTCAAAGATCGATTTAAGATCAGGGTATCATCAACTGCGTGTGAGAGAGGAGGATATTCCTGTAACTGCCTTTCGTACGCGGTATGGACACTTTGAATTTCGAGTGATGCCGTTTGGGTTGACGAACGCGCCTGCTGTATTCATGGACCTTATGAATCGCGTGTGCAAGCCGTATCTAGATAAGTTTGTTATTGTTTTCATCGACGATATACTTATTTACTCTAAAAGTAAGGAGGAGCACGAGAAGCACCTGAGAAAGATTTTGGAGTTGTTAAGGAAGGAGAAGCTGTATGCAAAATTCTCTAAGTGTGAGTTTTGGTTGGAATCAGTGCAGTTTCTAGGTCATGTGATTGATAGTGAGGGAGTTCGTGTAGATCCCGCCAAGATCGAAGCGATCAGGGAATGGTCAGCACCGACGACGCCGACTGAAGTCCGACAATTTCTGGGTTTAGCGGGGTATTATCGAAGGTTTATCGAAGGATTTTCGTTGATTGCAAAACCATTGACGAGGCTTACCGAAAAGAATAGGGTGTATGAATGGGGAAATAAGGAAGAACTTGCTTTCGAAACGCTCAAGGATAAGTTATGTTCCGCACCGATTTTATCATTGCCTGAAGGAACCGAAGACTTCGTAGTGTATTGTGATACGTCTCGTAAAGGTTATGGAGCGGTATTAATGCAACGTGAAAAGGTGATAGCTTACGCGTCGAGGCAACTAAGGAAGAACGAGGAGAACTACACGACGCACGATTTGGAATTAGGAGCGGTAGTTTTTGCGTTGAAGTTGTGGAGACACTATCTGTATGGGACAAAGTGTGTTGTATTCACTGACCACAAGAGTTTGCAGCACATTTTAGATCAAAAGGAGTTGAATATGCGACAGAGACGATGGGTTGAACTACTGAGTGATTATGACTGCGAAATTCGCTACCACCCTGGGAAGGCGAATGTTGTGGCGGATGCACTGAGTAGGAAGGAACGGGAGAAACCTTTGAGGGTTAGAGCTTTAGTGATGACTGAGAGCGTTGACTTAACCGAAACCATACTGAAGGCTCAGGAGAGAGGACTAATGAAAGGGAATGTTGAAGCCGAAAACTTGGGACGAATGTTGAAACCTCTTTTTGTGATTAGGTCTGACGGACTGAGATATTTTGAGAATCGGATTTGGTTACCACTGTGTTCATCTGAGGAAGGAAAGCCTGGAGTTCGAGAATTGGTTATGAATGAGTCGCATAAGTCGAAGTATTCGATACATCCTGGATCGGACAAGATGTACCACGACCTGAAGAAAGTTTATTGGTGGTCGAGTATGAAGGTTGATATTGCTCGTTACGTTAGTAAGTGTTTGACTTGCGCGAAGGTTCAGGCAGAACATAAGAAACCATCTGGATTGTTGGTACAACCAGAAATCCCAGAATGGAAATGGGAGAAAATCGCAATGGATTTCGTGAGGGGTTTACCTAGGACTCCTAGTGGATGTGATATGATATGGGTAATTGTGGATAGGTTGACGAAATCTGCTCATTTCTTACCTATGAAGAAGACGGACAGCATGGAAAGACTCGCCAGCGTGTACGTGAAGGAGATCGTCTGTAGACATGGAGTGCCGTTATCGATCATTTCGGATCGCGACAGTAGATTTACGTCGGAATTTTGGAAATCGCTTCAACGTGCGATGGGCACTGAACTGAGTTTAAGCACGGCTTATCACCCGGAAACTGACGGCCAGAGTGAACGAACTGTTCAAACAATGGAGGACATGCTCCGAGCATGCGTGATTGATTTTGGAGGAAGTTGGGAACGCCACTTGCCTCTGGTGGAATTTTCGTACAATAATGGTTATCATGCGAGTATCAAGGCAGCACCGTTCGAAGCATTGTATGGAAGGAAGTGTAGATCGCCTGTGTGTTGGAGTGAAGTAGGGGAAAGTCAATTGACTGGACCCGAAATGGTTTTAGAAACGACAGAGAAGATTGTGCAAATCAAGAACCGACTACTTGCTGCGAGAAGCCGACAGAAGAGTTATGCCGATAACCGAAGGAAACCGTTGGAGTTTGAAGTTGGAGATATGGTTATGCTCAAGGTATCGCCGTGGAAGGGTGTAATTCGTTTTGGGAAGAAAGGAAAGTTGAGTCCGAGGTATATTGGACCGTTTAAGATCGTTGAACGAATTGGACCAGTAGCGTACAAGTTAGAATTGCCGACCGAACTTAGTGCTATTCATGACACGTTTCACGTATCGAACCTGAAGAAGAGTTTGGCGGATAAGGAATTGGTGATTCCTTTGGACGAGATTCGACTAGACGACAAAATGCACTTTGTGGAAGAACCTGTGGAAATTATGGACCGGGAGGTCAAGCGGTTGAAGCGTAGTAGGATTCCTATTGTGAAGGTCCGATGGAATTCTAAGCGTGGACCGGAATACACCTGGGAACGTGAGGACTTTTTCAAGGAAAGGTATCCTCATCTGTTCCAATAGAACGAAATGTGAGTACAAGAAGAGGCGAGCGCCGGGACGTCGCTCTCTTTAAGGAGGGGTGGATGTGACACCCTAGAATCAAGGTCATTAACGATACCCTAAATTACGCTAATTTTTGAAATTTTTAATAAATTATAATTTCTATATTTATAAGTATTTTGGTTAAAGCCGATGTTCGAGGTTATAATTTTTACGATTGACGTTTTAAGAAGGACGATGACGATTACGATCCCGAGGGATGCCCAATTTTATATAATTTTTGACGATTTATCGATAATGTAATTTTTCGAGAATTTTATTTACGGTTCGTGTTAAGTTGAGTCGGGTGAGTTTTATAGCCTTCCGAGTACATTTAAAGTATCCCAAAAATATTTTGGAGCGTTCGGGAAGATTTCCGACTCCCGTAAAATTTTCAAAATTGACAAATGAGTCGAAACCGCAAAGTTTTGAGGACGTTTTCCATTTAAGGCCAAAAGAAACTAAATATTGCCATTTGGTCCCTCCCAATCCACCAAAAAGGCCAAAAATCACACAAACACAAACACATAGAACACATCACCCAAAAATCAAACTCTCTCTCCCTCCTTGCTCTCTAAAGCCGACGGACACCCCAAACCACCAAGAAAATTCACCAAAAATCTTTTTCCACTTGATTTTCATAAAAACTAAGGTTAGACCACATCTAATTTGGTCATTCCCTACATTTCTATGTGCTCAAATCCCACATGCACTAACAAAAATTTTCCAAGATTTTTCAAGATGATCCAAATTCGTTTTTGTGGCTAAATGTGCTAATGCATGTTAATTTTATGTGTTATGGATGCATAAACACCAAGAAAACCCACCAAAATCAATTTGGTTGTGGTGATTGGGGCACCCAAACCCCACGGCAATAGGGGTGTTTGGGGAGCCATGGTGGTTGTTGATTTTGAGTGTTATTCTTGTGTTTGGTTTATTGTTTTAGGATGTTTTACATAGGTTTATTTAGTTGCATGTCCATTTCTTTGAATTTTTGATTTTGAGATTGGTTGATCAATAGGGGTAGGACTGAAATTTGATGTTTGGATATGTTTAGGAGGCTTAGGATGATGCCTAGTAGTGATGGATAGGCTTGGAATCGAGTCTAAGCGTGATTTTGGAGTAGCAAATTTTAGGCAGAAACTTTTAGCTTATTTCATAAAAATGATTTTTCTTTCAGGTCTTGAAAACACAATTTAGTTATAGAGGGTCTTCATAGCTTTAATTTGGTATAAGGTAGAGCCCGTGACTCAAAACGAGCTAAAAGTTATGAGGTTTTAAAGATCGAGTACCGGGAGACGAGGACTTTCGTAATCCGAATTTACGTAAAGTTTTAGTCAAATCCCGAGGGTCACAAATATAAATTGGTAAATGGTCAAGGGTCAAAATTTGGTCCCAAACCTGTATAAATGGGTCTATAAGTTGACTTAGGAGTCAAAGAAGTCAAAGGTGCATTTCATATAGGTCAAAGAGGTCAAAATTGGTCGAAGTACAATTTCAGCCCGTAAAATGTAGTTTTGGAAAAACGTTGCGTAACGGGTCGTAAAAGTAAAAACTTTTATTGGGCTTAAAAACATGTTATCTACAGGTCTTATAGGATTTTTGAGAATTTTGTCAAATTTTATAAGTGTGGTTAAACATGGTAAAACAGCCCGTACTTTAGTCGAGTACCGGCGAGAATGAGTAAAAATGGACAACATAAGTAATGAGAACGAATGGTATAAAATGAGTGATACTTGTTGTTTTTGTTTTTGGCGTGAGTTATACTTGTCCTAAGTGACTAGTGTATATGTATTTTATACAGTACCGTAAGTATTTAAAATGAGATTACTCATTACGCGTTATTTGTGATAGGTGTTGAATTAACCGGGCATCCGTTTCATCGTCAGTGATCATCCCTCGAACTACCGACTACTTAAGATATAAGGTGTGAATTTATAGCCTCGCTTATATTTATTTCAAATTGTTTTACCCGCGAGGGAAATGCATGCTAGTTTTTAAAAGGAACGTATATCATGAATGATTGTTAGACCCGAAAGTTGCCTTAGAAATTGTGTTGAGTACCAAAGTTGCAAAAGTCACTAAAATCATGAACTATTAACTATTGTACTGCCCTCGAGTAGGGGGAAATAACCGCTTATGCAATTTGTAGTACTACGGGGTTAACGACCCAATGCTAGCCGAGAAGCTGTACTTTTAGTAAGTTCTGCGGTAGATTATTTTGTATGAGAAATAAGGTATAATTGCAACTGATGCCTTTAGAAGGGGCACTGGTTTCATCTGAATCACGCCGGTATTTATTACGCGGGTGATTGAGTTAACGGATTAGTGTCATGAGCTTAAACACAATTGTCAGTATCCTGATTATAGTTTGTTTGATCGACAAGACTATAAATGATCACGAATGGTTTTTATTATATATACGTTCAAATGGATTGAAAAACCTATGAATTCCACTCAACGTTTTCGTTGACCAAAATTTTGGCATGTGTTTCAGGTAACCGCTGAGGTGTAGGATGGAGCATGCATGGGATGGATGTTGTGTGTACGGCTTGGAGTCCGCTTGTTTTTCCCTCCTTTTCTACTTAAACAATTTTTAAGTTTAATGTCATGTGGTTGTAAACTGAAATTCTTGGGTTAAGATTCATGGGGACCGAAAACGCTAAACTCTGTGTACTATTTGGGGTTGGAAAAACCGTGGACATGTATCATCTAACAATTTTAATTTCAAGTTTTAAGTTGACGTCTTTTTAGCGTCGTTTGATATATCTTGTGTGCAAAGAATACTGTGTAGCACCCATTGTTGTAGTTCCGCTGCGCATAGCAATTGTGGGGGTGTTACACATAATCTACGCGAGAGAATTTCAAATCAGATATAGATGAAAACATTTAATGAATATGAATATATCCTATGTTTTCATAATTTGAGTACGCATTCGAAAGCTCCTCGGATCGTTACCCAGGTCATTCAAATGAAATCAAATCAAAAGAAATGATAAGAACGTCAATACATTCAGTCGGGTATCAACACGCGGTAATCAAATACTTTTCCTAAGAATCTCACTACGGGAGAACTGGACAAGAAAGAATTGTCAATTGTCAAATAAGACAATTTCCATAGATGAGTAAAATCGACTTAGAAGAATAGATGCTACAGGCACATATGTAGGTGTCCCTAACACTGTGTCCCTATATTTCACTTCTTGCAGATCTCTTAAATTTTAATCTTTCACAATCTTCAAAGAAAATGTAGCGTTTATTCATTATTTTTACGGTGAATACTAATCAGCCTTGCATGGTCCATTCCAAATTGTATGTAGGCGCGCAACTATATACAATTTCAAGATTAACGATGCAATACTCAGTTCGTCAAAATCTTATCATCATGTTTATAATAAAAACATTTTCATGCTTAATTCTTAAATAAGAATCAAGAATAAATTTACAAAGATATTCTTTGTTATGAAAACAATTAGGTTTTCCAAAGTGTTTTATAAACAACTTCATTTCAATAACAATCACTTATAAATCTCACTATGAATAATCCTTATAGTGATGAAAATTTAATTTTTCTCAAGGCATACTGTTTTATCTTATAAAAAGAATGAGTGATCTGCAAAAGAGTGATGAAGAGTTGTTTACCAAGAACTAACTACAATATGATAGGAAATGAGCTTTAGCCAAATAATCATGAGGTTCATGACCTCGATGGCACTCACGAAGAATAATTCACAACGTAACTCAAATCAAGATGAGTACTTGTTCAATGGTTACATCACTAATGCGAACATTAGGAAGAAGCAAGAAACGATATATAACATCGATACATGTAGAATTTAGCAATCAAAGGTAGTCTTTTCATTAATCACAAACAAGTTAAAATTGTACCGTAACACATTACGTGTCACTATGTCATACAATTCTCAGAACTCATCCTACCAACTGATGTCTCAGTTAAGTTAGGGATTTTTAAAAGATACCACCATGAATACTAATCTACAAGAGTCATTAGGTGTTCCACATGTCCCAGAAGATCCATCGGTCCCAATTTAGAAGAAGATTTCTTCAATTTATTTGTTGGACACTGGCATCTTCGTTAGTGGACAATGGCCTAGGAACAACCCTTAACACGAACTAACAATTGAAACCTTATGATTCAATCACAGAACTTAATGACTTCCTTTTAACAATCTCATATTCCATACGGGTTAAATTTTACTTTATTCAAGTTTCAACCAATTTTATACTCAATTCGATATCCTACCTCATTTTCCAATAGTTTCATCTTTATTCTTAGGCCTTAAAAGGGCAATAAAAGTTCAATATGATCAACACTTAAATTCCAATCCTATAGCTCTTACAACAACAATTATCAAAATGAGTCACTAGTATGAAATGACTCACACATTCAATTAGACTTCTCGGAAAGGTATTGGTGGCATGAAGCTTTTGGGTAATGGTTCCAATGACAGCGTCAAGTGCAACATTCACCCTTTCGATTTCAAATTTAAGAATTGGATGACAACGAATTAGATGACATCTTTCCAGGTGATGACGTTTTGTCAAACTCCACTCTATAAGGAAAGATCGTCATGACATCGATGTCAGATTTAATCTCGCCAATTATTTTTCAATATCACAATCAACTAATATCTACATTTCTACGAATATGAACCATTTGTTGGGATCATAAATATCCACAACTTGGTTTAGATCTAGGATAGCTAGAATTCCTACGAGAATAGCTTTGATTAATTTACTAGGGGATTTAGGGTTACTTGTGACAATCTACGTCGTATAAATAACTCGTATAAATGTCAAAATAATCATCAAACAATCATGTAATCAAATTACATTATATATATAATCCAAGTTATATATATATATATATATATTAAAATAACACTTCTCAGTCTGGCCTTGTCGGTAACTCGGGAATTCTTCGGCACCGTTATAGTCAAAAGATTTTTAGACATTTTTAGAAAAATGTTTATAGTTAAAAGATTTTGAAATGTTTTATTCAAAACCTTAGTTTTAAAAATCTTTCGTTCTCTATAACGAGAGCTCTGGTACCAAACTGTAACACCCCCAAATTTATACAACTCAATACAGCGGAAGACTAGTTGGTGTTACGGGTTAGCACATTACTCACATCATAGATAACGCATAAAAATCGCGTCGTTTATTAATAAAGCATTTCCATTCATAAATATCAAAGTTACATAGGTCCCAAGTCATATTATTTCATACAAAGTTTTACAAAGTATTTGAATGGAAAATATTGTTTAAATGCGGGCCATGAATTCTTGTCGTCTTCCCGAGAATTGCCTTCAAGTACCTGAGATAAGACATGTTAAAAGAAAACGGGTCAACGATAACGCCGAGTGAATTCATAGAGTTTAATAAACCATCAATATAATATCGGTATAAAATTATTACCGAAAATCATTTTGTACAAATCATTTTAATAGGCCATAAAATAGCCAAAATCTTTTTATACAAATCCTCGTCAAAATCACAATGTATGCATTTGCCTTAAAAATCATTACACGAGCCAATGTCGTAAAAACATCATACAATACGTTTTATAACGTTGTATGGAGCTAAATAAAAACCGTTATATGATTATGGTTATGAAAACCAAAACACGAACATAATATCAATAGTATGACCCTGTATTGCTAGTCAGGCAATACATCGTAATTCGGAGCGTATAGCAGTATTTTGTTAATCGGATTATTATAAGCCGCATGACATTGTTACCTTACTAAACCAACAACAGGTAGCTAACCCGATACTCAATTTGCCCATCTAAAGTAGCGTGTCGTCACAAAGGTCACGCTATGGAAATCTTCTCATACATAAATTCGCTTACCAATCAATGTGGCACGACGGGGATCAACCGTCAAGGCGGGAACTGGGGTGATCGTCCCCAAATAGTACTATTATATGCATAAGCGTCTACCAAATCCCGGTAGTTCACAATTCACGCTAATGGGACTTTTAGTGACATAACCTAACTTTAATAATCCATTTAATTTCATCTATCGGGTCCTTTAATCATTTATCAGGTCATACAATCGAGTCATACAATCATTTGGGTCCAAATCAATAAACAAACAATCGGGACAAATGGTGTCCTATTTTATAAAAACTAACATGTTATCTCCCTCGCGGGTTTATAAAACATTTATAAAAACATTTAAAAGAGTGCGAGGCTATGAACTCACGTTGATGTGGGAAGGCGGGTTATCGGCAACTCGGACGTATGGTACGTGCTTCAATCACGGAAACCTAGACAAATAATACTCGTCTTAGACTCATGTCCAATGACTTTATAAGAATAACAAATATGTATACATATGATGATTTTATATATATGATGATCCAGTGGGTTTACATGTTCTCTTTTACTCATTTTAGTGTTTACGTATTGGTATCTTCTTACTAGTTTACTAGTTTTACCTATTTACGTGTTTTAAGTTCAATAAACTTATTATAAGTTTTTTAACTTGTATTAATCCATGTTATACTTATATTATCAGTATTTAAAGTTTACAAGTTGGGCCCAAATGGGTTAAGCCCAATAAATTCTTTTTATAAAAGTTTAACTTATTTAGTCCAATTATTAGCCCAATAATGTTAACATAGCCCGTTAATGTCCGTATGTTATTTAGTTCGGGTTTTATCGGTTTTTACTTGTTATATATGTTTATATATCAGTATATGAGTTTTATAAAGTTTACATTAGACGGGTCCAACCGTCTAAGTTTTATTTAGCAAAAACGTTAATTTTACGGTAATAGCCCAAAAAGTCGTAAAAATCATGTTTATAGTTTTATAACTTATAAAACTTAACAGGTTACCATTTTTATAAAATGTCTACTTATTTACCATTGTACATATTTATAAAAATGTATTATATGAGTTAGTGGGTTTTTATTCACATTTTATACTATATAATTTTGAGTGCTTATATAATAGTATTATACTTTAATTTCCAAAATCTGATTTTTATCTTCACTTTCACCAAAACTGCCATATCTAGAGTTCTATATGGATATAGAAGCTCAAATTTTTATCACATAAACTAAATGATATGTGCTCCATTTAACTCTTCTTTAGCTACTGTTGAAATCATCCTCTAAGTATTTTCTAAAAATCATCCAAAACAGTGAACTCAGATTTGTACTTTAAACTTGTTTTGATCATATCTCACTCATTACAATGATTCCATTGCATGGCCAACTCTCACATGTGTACAAGACATATTACTTACTGTATATTGATTCTACTTCATCATTTTATCAGTTCATGACATGTTTCTTTACTGTTTTATACAGCCATCATTTTTAAGCAAGATTTTAGCCTTATTTCTTATAGTTTTTCATCTTTTTAAGCATGTTTATCAACAACAAATCCCCACACAACACTTTTAATCATCATTCATCATCATATACATATACATAAGTAAAATAAATACAAGATTACATAATCAAAAATAACAAGAGGATGAGGAGGACAATCTTTATACCACCAAGTTGATGTAGGTTGTAATTTGGACATGGATTTTTGATGGAGAAACTTGTGGATAACCATGACCATCTTCAAGACCATCATTCTTCATGAACACCTTGTGGAAAATCAGCCTCAAGACACCATGAAAACTCCTCCTTGGATGTTATAAGCACCACCAATCTATAGAGCTTCAAAAGGGCTTCAACATATGTGTGAATAACACATGATTTTGTGGTTTGAATTGATCAAATGAGGGTGTTTAGGGTGGAAGGAGTGGACGGCATAATGAGAGAGATGAGAGAAAGTTATGGTGGTTTGCATGAGTGAATGAAGTGAATGGTTTTTAGCTTGGATGGTTTTGTGATGCATAGCTTACACTTTAAGCTTAAGACATGTGTAAGCTCATAGTTTACAACTTGACACATCATTGATGTGGTGGAGTGTTGTAGCTTAATATTGCCGTCCCATATTGGGGGTGGGGCAAAACTTGTATTGTCTCATCCCCAATTATTTACGGGTACTCCTCGATTCTAGTTTCCTCGATTTGCGTGCCCTCGGGTCATTTTACGAAAAACGTTTTTATAAATTATGAATCAACGGCACAAAACGAATCTAATAAAAATTGTCTCATCAAAAACGGAGTTCGAAAACGTAAATACGTAATCCTAAGGTTTCCGGTTTAGTCGTATAGGACGTTAAAATAAAATCGTAAGTCCTAGTCTCTTCTCGTAAATTTGTGAATTTATGAACCAACACAAATTTAAAATTCCAAAATAATATTCACGGATAAATTTATTTTCTGAAATGTCGGATTGTCACCAAAGACGGTGTATGTAAACGTAAGCACGTAACGTTGAATCCTCCGGTTTAGACGTAGTCGATGCTACTTCAAGACGTAAATCCAAATTACTTCCCAAAATAAGTGAGTTCATATTGTAACATTAAAATAATGTCTTCAAATAAATATTTGAGAATAAAATATCAACCATAAATTGACGGATTGTCACAATGTTAATTATACCTCTCTTAAAATATATGAATAGTACATTTTTGTCCATTATCTATAGCTCGAACATACATAGCTGAAGTTCCACATGAGCAACGTGAGAAGTTCTCCAATAGAACCTCAAAGTCAACATCATCCTTCTCATATGAAAATTTATACAACTCAATTATAATCTGCTTAGTTTCTCCTTTTGATGTAAAATATGCATGTAAGTTATCATTCCGGAACTTGTACTTAGGTTCATATATATCCTTTTGCTAGAGATATTTTTGTGCCATGATATATCTCCTGTTTTACAAACATGCATATATATCTTAAGAAAAAAGAGTGTAAATAAGTTATAGCCTCCTCAAAAGAGAAGTAGTGAAAAGTACAAATCAGACCCAACCCTACTATAATACTACTATTAGTGCTTGGACCAGCCAATATGTCACTCGACCTAACTACATACACTCTTTCTTCCAAATCTATTGGACTCTGGCAGCAATTAGGCAGAAAATCAGATATATTTTTTTCCCACACTATTTTAACTTCTAAACTTTGAGATGGAGTTTTCTTTCATGGCTTCAATAAGCTTCTAAGAAAAAAAGAATGGGCTTATGAGATATCGAAAAATCCAATTCATTTGACGTTCACCACCAGAGTGATATTCATACCTGCATATAGGAAACCGCTAAATGTCTTCAACCACGCCATTTGGCCAATAAGAACTGAATCGCATTAAAATAAACTAAAAATATATAAGTGAATCAAGACCAGGTACAAAATTCTAATTTAGTGGCATGTGTCGTCTACTGTATCTGAGTTTACAGTGAGCAACCATATGTATAATTAAATAGTGTTTGATTGTGCTTCTTTCGATCAAACAAAGTTTGTATACACAGTTTTGTTTTGAACGGCGAGTTAGTAGTTAGTGATTCGAGGTTACGATGACATCCAATTGGGCAGTATGAAAGCCTCGAACCTTCTCCTCAGGGGATAAACCCCACTCCTGCTTCTTAATTCGGGCCCCTGAAGGTTCTTGGTGAGACTCGAACTCGAGACCTCTCCAAGAATACCTCCCCAAGGTTACCCTTGGTGGCCAACTGAGCTAACTCAACTGGTTAAGTTTGTATACATAGTTAGTTAATAGATCATCGGTATGGTAACAAAATTTTGAATTCTTTTAACATGCTAACAAAATTTTGTTAGAATCCTTAATAACGAAAGATGTGAGTTCAAGTCAATTGAGGCCTATGTGAGATATTTTATTATTTGATATAATATTCGTTTTAATATTAATGTTACAAAAGGATGAGCAACCTTCTGTCTGAAATCTTAACCTTTGAGTTTTTTATATAACCACTCAAGATAGAAATCATTGCTTTTACGGCTATATCATCAAGAGCTACTGTTGGGAATAAATTAAGGCCAGATCACTTGAGCGCTGACAAGAGTAAAACAAGCGTTGACAAGAACAAAACAAGCGCTGACAGCTCAAGCGTTGACAAGATAAAGTCAAGCGTTGACACATTGAAGACAAGCACTGATGGAAGATATTCTCTACGCGTTTATTATATTCTAGAATACTTCTAGTAAAGATAGGAACGACAATGTATTTTCTATATTTATCTTTACCTAGAATAGCTGATACGTAGATTATTGTACAAGGCTTCTTATGTCTATAAAAGAATACCTTTAGGTTAATGTTTGATATAAGTTTTCTTTCGTAAACTACTTTCATTGTAAGCAAGTTTGATATTGATAATCAAAGTGAAAGTTTGTTTATATCTTGTGTGTTCTTGTTTAAGTGTTAAATTCCGCATAACACTTAGATTCATAAACATATACAAAGGTTTCTCTACGTGTATAACTTGATCTAATCTCGTATACACAAAGCTAAATCGATCTAAGTTTGGGATCAACAAGTGGTATCAGAGCTTGTTGAGGAACTTTTGATCTTAAAGAACACAAGAACCCTAAAAACCACCAAAACCCTAATTTTCTCAAAAACCCTAACAACACCATGTCTGAAGCAATAACTTCCTCCTCCTCACCTTTACCAAACATCAAGATTCCCATGCTTGATGCAACCAACTTTGACTTGTGGAAGTTCAACTTTGAACAATATCTGGGGATCTATGACTACACACTCTGGGAGATTATTGAATATGGAAAAACATTCAATAAAGCCCAAAAGATTGCTAATGCCATTGCTGGAAGAACAGCTGTTGCTGGATGTTCTGAAGAGGATAAGAAAGAAAAACCTGGAGATGGTAGAGTTGTGGCTGCTGATGACATAGCAAAGAGAAGGGTTGACATGAAAGCCCTAAATATTCTGAAAATCTCTTTGGGACAAGAAAACCAGCATAAATATAGAGGCTATGAATCTGCTAAGGATCTTTGGGCAGCTCTTGAAGTTGCACATGGTGGCAATGCAGACACTAGGGAAGAAAAGAAAAAGCAACTCATGCATGATTATGCTGTCTTCAAATCTCAACCCAATGAGAAACTGAGTAGTGTGAGAAGCAGATTGCTTAACATTACAAGCAAGTTGTCCTTCATGGGGACACAAGTTGGTGAAGTTGACATTAATGCTACCTTTCTTAAAAGTCTTGGTGAGGCATGGAAGATTGAGGCAAGATCTATTCTTGCCAACAATACTTATAAGAGCTCCTCGTTTGATGACATCTACAACAAACTAAGGCTGTTGGAAGATGAAACTCTTTTAGAGCATGGAAGCAAGTCTACCACCAGTAACATGGCCTTCTTTTCTCATAGTGAAGGTTAATTCAATCAGAAGGACTCTTACATACATCCAGTTACTGGATCATCATATGTCAGCGCTGGAACAAGTCCTGACAACGCCTCCTATTCAGACGCTGACACATTTAAAAGTGACTCCCCAAGAGTTAAACCTGCTGGTTTAGATTTAGATACTGTTTGTGCTTACATTGCTTCTTTGCCCAATGGTTCAGTGATTACATATGAGGACCTTGAGCAAATAAGTGATGAGCACTTGGAAGAGATGGACATCAAGTGGAACATGGTTCTTGCTAGTATAAGAGCAAATAGGTGGAACAGAAGGTTTAAAAAGAAGATGACCTTCAATGCTAAAGACACAGCTGGACTTGATAAATCGAAAGTTGAATGCTACAAATGTCATCGTATGGGGCACTTCATGAGGGAATGCAGATCTCCTAGAAGATCTGATGCTGGTAAACCCTCAAGTCAGGTTGTTAAAGCTCAGGATTCCAAAGCCATGGTTGCAGTTCAAGTAATTGATGGTATGGGATGGGATTGGAGCTATCTGGCTAAGAATGTTGAAGAGGATCAAGCTTTGGTTGCTGAAATTGAAGAAGAAGAGCATGTTGAATATGCTCTCATGGCACACTCCTCCTCTTCATCTGATAATGAGGTATATGATGATGCTTTTTGTAGCAAAGGTTGTAGGTTAAATACAGAAAGACTTAACAAAGAGGTGTTAAGATTATTAGGTGATATGAGTACTGAAAGAAGTAACTTGTCTAATTACCAACTAGCTCTCACTGAAACTGAGAAAACCGTTTCTGAATATAAGAAAATGGAATTTGACTTAAAAGATAAAATTAATATCTTAAAACATGAGTTAGAAGCTAGTATGGATATTAGAAACATCATGGAAAGGGTTAATGGTGAATTACAGGCTAAATTAGATGAGGCCATTAAGAATAAAGATAATGTTGGCCTTAAAATTCAAAGATTTGATAGAGCCACCCAAACCCTAGGAGACTGTGTGGCTAAATAAAGGGATCCTAAGGACATGACTGGGATTGGGATGAATGATTACTCTTTGGTTCCACCACCAGCTGGTGACTTCTATGGTGTCCTACAAAAGGACCTATCTTGGACTGGTTTGCCAGAGCTCCAAGAGGAGGAATTCATTCCTCCACCAAGAGTTGTCACTCCAGTTGAAGAGTATCAACAAAAGTTGACTGACCTGAATGAGTGGAAGAAATCTAACCCTACTTTATTTGTTAAGGGTGGCTTGCTATGTGAAAGTCCAAATGAGTCTACACCCATTAAGGTTACTAACCCGATCACTGGTAAAGTTGTTGACCTAGGCTCAAACACTGTTAGAAGACCTAACATTAAATATGCAGAGATGTATAAGAATACTAGGTCACCCAAGAGCCAAGTTAGCAATAATGGAACAGGCTTCTTCTCTTCTAGACCTAAGGTTGTGTCTAGAAAAGCTTGTTACACTTGTGGTAGCTTTTCACATTAGGCATACAAGTGTGTCAACGCTCATAAAGCCAGCGCTGACAGGAACAATTTCAGCGCTGACAGGAACAAAGTCAACGTTGTTAGGAAGTCAAACGTTGTCAGACCCAAACCTTGTGTGCAGCAAAGTCCACAAGTGATTAGACCTGCCTCATTCTTTACTAGAAGGTCTAACACTCATGGACAAAGACCATTTCAAAAGACAAACACCTGGTCTAATAGGCAATGGGTTTCTGTAGCAAACCCTAGGTTCAACGCTGACAAGGGTAAATTCAGCGTTGACAAGACAAATTCTAACGCTGACAGAAACGTGACCAGACCTAGATATTTGCAACCACAGGGTAAGAGGTCTAAAGCTTCTTCAAGCTTAATATGGAGACCCAAGAAAGATCAAAACCCTAATGATAATGGGATTTCAATGACCTGCAATAGATTTAATTACATTTCAAAGGTCATTACAAAACCTATTGGGGTTAACTGGGTATTTCATCCTAAGAAGGATGAGAATGGGGTTGTTGTGAGAACTAAGTCTGTTCTTATTGAACAACCAGATGAATCCAAGTCTTTTGAGACTTGGGTTGCCAAAGAAAACTAATTTGTTTTCTTTATGTGCAGGGCATTCAACGACAGGTCAATGATTATGGATATTGGGATAGTGGATGCTCAAGGCACATGAAAGGGAAGGAAGACTACCTCACGAACTTCACTCCCATTAAAGATAGTGATAAGGTTTACTTTGGAGGCGGATATGGTACTATCACAGGCAAAGGAACCCTTCTCACCAAGAATTTGCGTTTTGAGAACGTCTTCCTGGTAAAAGAACTTGATTACAACCTTTTTAGTGTATCACAAGTTTGTGATAACAAAAATAAAGTTCTGTTTACTGATACTGAGTGTTTGGTGTTAAGCAAGGATTTTAAGATCCCTGATGAGAAATATATTGAGTTTAGAACACCTAGGCATAAGGACTTATACAATGTGAACCTAAATGGGATTAAAATCAATAATAATATGTCTTGTTTTTATGCTAAAGCCTCAGTAGATGAGAGTAATTTGTGGCACAGGAGACTAGGGCACATAAATTTTAAAAATATAAATAGGCTTGTGAGGCTTGGTTTAGTTGATGGTTTGCCTGAGAAGGCCTTCCACAATGACCACTCTTGTGTTGCATGTCTTAAAGGTAAGCAGCACAAGGTCTCATTCAAGTCTAAACAGGTGCATACTAGTTCCAGACCTCTTCATATGCTTCACATGGACCTCTTTGGTCCAACAAATATAGAAAGTTTGAATGGTAAGTCATATTGCTTTGTTATCACAGATGACTTTTCTAGGTTTACTAGGACATTCTTTCTAGCTATGAAGAGTGACACAGCTGATATTCTAATTGATTTTATCACTCAGATTGAGAAAAGGTCTGGCAATGAGGTTAAAATGCTTAGGAGTGATAATGGTGGAGAATTTAGGAATACGAAGCTAGATGATTTCTGTGCCAAGAAAGGAATTACTAGGCAATTTAGCATTGCTAGAACCCCACAACAAAATGGGGTTGCTGAGAGGAAAAATAGAACCCTAATTGAAGCAGCCAGAACAATGTTGGCTGATGCTCATTTTCCCATAGCATTTTGGGCTGAGGCTGTTAATACAGCTTGTTATGTTCAAAATAGAGCATTATTTAACAAAATTCAGAACAAAACACCTTATGAGTTACTTTGGGGTAGAAAACCTAATATTGGTTTTCTCAGACCTTTTGGTTGTCATGTAGTAGTGTTGGATACTAGTGATGCCTTAGGGAAATTTAGTGCAAAAGGTGATGAGGGTTACTTCATGGGATATTCAGTGCAGAGCAAGGGTTATAGGGTTTATCTTAAAGAGGAATAACGTATACTTGAAAGAGTACATGTTAGGTTTTTAGAAAATAAACCTAGTGATCCTGAAAGTGGTCCTAATTGGTTGTTTGACTTGGAACCCTTATCTAGAACTTTAAATTATATGCCTGTCACTAATCCAGACATTGTTAAGGTAACTTCAAATGTTGTGGAGGAACAAGTTGTTGATGTTTCAGGTACACAGGTTCATGAAAAGATTGGATCACAAGCAGAAAAGACATCTCCTATTCAAGAATTTGTTACTATTCCCATTTGGACAGATGCTTTTGCTGCTGCTGCTGCTGCTGGACAAGATAATGGTGGTTTCCAAGTACCACCAGATACAAAAATGCACGGTCCTTCAGGCGCTGACAAAGGCAAATCTAGCGCTGACAAGACCAATTCAGACGTTGATGGTTCAGACGTTGACAACAACAGTTCAAGCGTTGTTAGCCCAAGCGCTGACAAATAAGGTTCAGACGTTGACAACATCTTTGCACATCTTTTCTCTTCCACTTTTGAACAAGGTGAACCTTCCAATTCATATGAAGAAGGTCATCCCTATGTTGACATAAGAGAGTCTGATGAAGAAGATATTGGCAACATGGAGAATGAAGTTGAGGACACCAGACTTTTTGAAGGAGGAGTTCTCACTTCCACAATGAAGAATCACCCCCCTTCCCAGATCATTGGTGATAATATGACTCCAGTTCAGACTAGAAGGTCTCATCAAGGTCTTGGTGGGTTTATTGCCAATATACACAAGAAGGTTGATACCCCTCTTGTGCAAGCATGTTTGTTTGCCTGTTTTCTGTCACAAGAGGAACCCAGGAAAATATTTGATGCTCTCAAAGAACCAAGTTGGGTGGAAGCAATGCAGGATGAGCTTCACCAATTTGCAATTCATGATGTTTGGGAGCTGGTTGATTGTCCTAGATATGTCAGACCTATAGGGACAAGATGGGTTCTCAGGAACAAGAGAGATGAAAGAGGCATTGTGGTCAGAAACAAGGCAAGGTTAGTGGCTCAAGGATATACACAAGAGGAGGGGATAGACTATGAGGAGGTCTTTGCACCAGTTGCAAGGATTGAAGCTATTAGGATTTTTCTAGCCTATGCATTCTGCATGGGCTTCACAGTCTATCAAATGGATGTCAAGAGTGCCTTCCTCTATGGAACTATTGTTGAGGAAGTTTATGTCATGCAACCTCCTGGTTTTGAGGATCCATAGCATCCAGATAAAGTGTATAGAGTCAAAAAGGCTATGTATGGCCTTCATCAAGCCCCTAGAGCATGGTATGGCACTCTGTCTACCTATTTGGTGGACAATGGATTCAAGAGGGGCACCATAGATCAGACACTATTTACAAAGAAGAAAGGCAAGGATGTGTTGCTTGTGCAGGTCTATGTTGATGATATCATTTTTGGGTCTACTGATCCAAAGATGAGTGAGGATTTCTCCAAGCTTATGACAGACAAATTCAAGATGAGTGCTATGGGGGAGATGAACTTCTTTCTTGGTTTACAAGTTCAACAGAAAGAAGATGGTATCTTCATCTCCCATGATAAATATGTTGCTGAGATCTTGAAGAAGTTTGGCTTTTCTCCACATGAAAAAAGGGCTACTACTCCTATGGATAGAGAACACCCTTGGGGAAAGATTGGAGATGGGAAGGATGTTGATGTCAGGCACTATAGATCCATGATTGGATCCTTGATGTATCTTACCGCCTCCAGACCTGACATCATGTTTGCTGTGTGTGCTTGTGCACGCCATCAAGTGACTCCCAAAGAATGTCACCTTTATGCTGTGAAGAGGATCTTTAGGTTCCTAAGATGCTATCCTGTTCTTGGTTTGTGGTACCCAAAGGATTCACCATTGGAGCTGATTGCATATTCAGATAGTGATTATGGAGGTGATAAATTTGATAGGAAATCCACAACTGGTGGATGTCAGTTTCTTAAGAGCAGGTTGATATCTTGGCAATGCAAGAAACAAATAGTGGTGGCTAATTCTACAACTGAAGCAGAGTATGTGGCTACAGCTTCATGTTGTTGCCAAGTTTTGTGGATTCAGAACCAGCTGTTGGACTATGGGTACAATTTCATGCATACTAAGATATTTGTTGACAATAATAGTACTTTATGCATCATTAAGAATCCTGTACATCATTCTAAAACTAAACACATAGAAATTAGACACCATTTTATAAGAGATTGCTTTGAAAAAGGTTTAATACAACCAGATAGGATTGACACTGAGGAAAATGTGTCAGATTTATTAACTAAACTTTTGATGCTGGGAGATTTCAATACTTGGTAACAAGTATTGGAATGGTCAATCTCACATAATATGTGTTTTGGAGTCTTTTTGTAAAAGTATGTACATGATGATGCATTATTATTATTGGTCTTATTGATGATTTAGATTTTCCACTATATTTTTCTAACACTGACAAAGGTTGCTTGAACACTAATAAGTGTTTTTGTAACGTTGTCAGCAATATAATTGTCTAACGCTGACAAAGCTTCCCTCAACGCTGTCATGTGTTATCGGGGCGTTGTCAGCAACAATGTTAGTTTTGTGGTTTTCAATCTAAATGTGCAGATGGTGTTAGCAGTATACCATTGGATACAGAGTTGCTTATGGATCAATGGAGAAGCTTTTGGACAAGTTTTTATTTATGGATGATGGTTGGAATGTTTCATTCCTATCTTGACATAAATTTTTTATGTTCATGCATGATTTTAGCAAACTTTTTGTATCATAGTTTAAGGGGAGGTTTTAGGAACCTTTAGGATTTTTGGGTATCCATATGATACTCTTATCACAATTCTAGATTGTGTCCACAGGTGAGTATGAGTTAGTTTTTACTAAATCATGAGGCACTGTAGCATGCAAAGTTGATATACTGTGCACGCTGCCAAGACATTTTTGGCCTAGAATTGGTTGTGGTCTGTTGGGAGACTTGGGAATAATTTTGTTATGGGAATTACCTGGGAGTAACAAAGAATTTTATAAGATAACTTGGTTGTTAAGAGTTTTGGTTAGCAAGGGACACTAGAGGACTGTTATGTCTATCTTGCTTATGCAAGTGTGCATAACTGGACAGTGCTTGCCGCCCTATGATAATTATCAGCTTTTTGGTTATCTTCTCTAGGATAAATTACTTTGTTAAGGTCATTTTTCATTTTTAAACATTTTTATTTTTGGACGCTGACAAGTACTTTTCCAAGCGTTGTTGTGACCAAATTGAACGCTGACATGGCTATAGGCAAACGTTGACAAGATTATAGCCGTTGGGCGTTGATAGGTTATTTTTTACCGTTGACACTCAATGGGACCTACCCAGTTGTTACTTTTTGACATATTTTTAGGCCGTAATTTTAGGAGTTGTTACTTTCATTTAATGCATGAGATAACTTATAACTTTTTCAATATTTTCATGATTGATTTTTGAAAATACTTGCCTATTTTTGGGCCTATCACATGCATTTTCTTCTCCTATAAATTTGGCTCCTATTTTAAACAGGGTATCTATAATTCTTGTCTAACACAATTTTCTCTTATCAACTTCATCTTCTTCACTTAAATTTAACAGCTTTCATCAATGGCACCAAAGTTTAAACCATCAGAATTGGAATTGGGGTTCAGATCTCAACACAACATGATTGCGTATCTTGAAGCTGATGATACTCTGTTTCCCCAATACACACAAATGGTGGCGTATTTGAACGCATCCCCTTTAAGGTATGCTCTTTCTCATGCACCACTCATTCCAGTCACACATATTAAACAGTTTTGGAACACAGTCAGTTCCTCAACAGTTAATAGAGTGACCACATTGACTTCTATTGTTCATGGGAGACCTTGGGTGGTTACTGAGGCTTTGGTACGCCAAGCCTTGCATCTTGATGATGCTGATGGTATAGCCACCCTTCCCATAAATGAAATAGAACAAGGGCTTAGGGCTTTGGGATATCCTTTTCCTGATGAAGGTACTCTAAACAAGTATCATAAGCAGGAATTTCCCCTAGCCTGGAAGTACCTCATACATGTCCTCCTTCAATGTTTGAGTCCCAAATGCACTGCACACAATGAGATCAATAGATCCATTGCCAGTGCTATTGTGTGTATTGCAACATGGCAAAAATTTAATTATTCTAAAATGATTTTTGAGGGCATGTGTAAAAACAAGGGGAACAAAATGACTTTAGCTTATCCCCGTTTTTTACAAATGGTTTTTGATGTCCAAGGTTACTACTCAAGGGATCACAATGATTTTTATAAGATCCCTGAGCAAAAGAAAGCTATTTTTATGAAGATGAACTCGCCACCCCATCGTGACCTACCTTTAACCCAACCTATGCTTGTTGTTATTGCAGCAACACAACCCCAACCAGACCCCCAACCACAAATTGACCCTCAACCACAACTTGAACCAATCCCTGAACCTTTACCTTCACCTGAACACATGCAAATTGACTCAGAATCCTTCAACGCTGATACACTAAATGTTGGCGTTGATGTGCCTATTTCCAACGCTGACACACAACCTTCACAAACCCAAACACCCCTTAACCAACCCACATCTACTCATTCTTCCACACCATCTTCCACACCCCCTGAATATAGGTTGATGAAACGCCAAAGGACTACTGGAGTGTTCTCCTCTGGTGGTCCTAGCCATGTAGCAGCGAGAACCACCACCACAAGTGTGGCTGGTGACCTGGATGAGGCTGGGACTATTGGTTCTGGCTTAGATGCTGGCCAAGGCAGTCCCACCATCATTAAGTCCTCATCCATGCCCAATGAATCTGACTTGGGAGGTCAAACCCATTTTAGAAGAGGGCAGACTGGAACCAATGACTCTTATGGAATTGACGGCAGTCTGCATAAGCTTGCAAAAGCAAAATGCAGACTTAGTACAAGTTGTCAGCTCACAAGGCCTTGAACTCAAGCAATTGAGGGAGAGGATTGTTGTTTTGGAGAGTGCTAGGGTAAGGAGGGGTATGGAGGAATCTTCCAAAGGGGAGGAAGATCCAATAAATCTAAGTGATAAGGGCAGCCATGATGGTCAACCAATGGATGTTGTTGAGGCCCTTACAACTTTGAAGAAACAAACAGGTTTTGATACGTCCTTAGTCTCTCCTACCAACTTAAATTTATCATTTACAGCTATGTTGAGAGAGGTTACAAAAGGCGCTTAGGGAGGATATTTGGGCGTTGACAAGGAGAATTTGGACGCTGACAGCAATATTTTGGGCGCTGATAGGACAAAATTGGGCGTTGACAGACCTGCACATGAAGGTGATGTATCCCAGTCATCATCTATCATCAAGGAGGTTTCTACTCAGGTATCACCATCTACCTTACCAACCATTGCACCATCAGATAAGGGTAAGGGTATAATGGTAGAAGAGATTGTTCCAAAGGATGCAGCTCAAATTGAATTTGATAGAAGATTGGCTGCACAAATCATGGAACAGGATAAAAAGGAAGAGTCACCATTTGTTGTGACTTCAGAAGAAGGAAGTGATGGAGATAGCTCAGACTCAAGTGTGATGATTATAGAACCAGAAAGGCTTGAGTATGGGGATGAGTTGGCTGAGGAAAAGTTGAGAGAATTGAAATTGCAGGTTGACTTTGACATGCCAGAGGCGGTTCAAATGTATCATGCTTGGGAAGAAAGATGTATGGAGAATCCAGACTTGACCATTTCAGATCAAATATGGGGTTTGGAGATTCTTCTCAGAGTTCAGAAGGATTGCCAGGTAATTTTGAAACACAAGGCAAGTAATATTCTCTCAGAGTTGAAAAGGGATAGAAGGGAGCTATACTTTATGTTGCTCAGATGTCATGGAGTTGGATGGACTTATCAGAAGTTGAAGGCATTGACATTTGATGAATTGGAAAGTAAGGCTTATCCCATTTGGGTGAGAGTGCAGGAAGCAAACACTCTCAGACTTCTTTCTGATGAAAGAAAGGAAGAACTTGCAGAAGAAATGGAACTCAAGAAAGCTATGTTTGTTCCCAGGCCAGCGAAGAAGGGAATTTCATTTGAGTTTCCCAAAGATATGGATCCACTATATCCAAGTGAAGCTGTTATAAGAAAGAGCCTCAAGCTCTCACCATTAGAAGCTTCAGATATGGTGCAAGTGTTACCATTAGATTCCAGGAACCCAATTGTGAGCTATTAAGAAGATGAATGTGGATTCTGGAAGATTTGGCATATATGGTAAAGAGGTACACACTTTTACCACTCTCATATCTTTGTTTGCAAGTTGTGATAGAGAAGACTTAGTGGACCTTTGGAGGTTGCTGGAGACCAAGTATGAGGCTGAAGCACCAACTTCAGCTAATGGAATAAAACTTTGGACCACATTCAAAAGAATGTGTGGACCAATAGATGAGGATCCTACAATTTGGAAGGATCTTGAAGATGACCTCAGTGGTCTTCAATGGAGGTTATATTCAGCTGCTGGTGTATACCATTTGAGTTCTACAAAGTTTGCTGAGTATCTACTTGTGGATGGTCAGTATTTTATATCCAAAGCTATTTTGGAGAAGATGAAGGACACTCAGCTGGAAATAGATTATTCAAGTGACGTGGCAAAGGATTTGATCAGATTTATTCATTACCAATATGAGAAGGTTTGTAAGATTCCTCCTAGTCCTTAATGCATATTTAGAAACTTGATCATAAGAGTGGATATCAAGTTTAGGGGAGGATTGTTGGGAATAAATTAAGGCCAGATCACTTGAGCGCTGACAAGAGTAAAACAAGCGTTGACAAGAACAAAACAAGCGCTGACAGCTCAAGCGTTGACAAGATAAAGTCAAGCGTTGACACATTGAAGACAAGCACTGATGGAAGATATTCTCTACGCGTTTATTATATTCTAGAATACTTCTAGTAAAGATAGGAACGACAATGTATTTTCTATATTTATCTTTACCTAGAATAGCTGATACGTAGATTATTGTACAAGGCTTCTTATATCTATAAAAGAAGACCTTTAGGCTAATGTTTGATATAAGTTTTCATTCGTAAACTACTTTCATTGTAAGCAAGTTTGATATTGATAATCAAAGTGAAAGTTTGTTTATATCTTGTGTGTTCTTGTTTAAGTGTTAAATTCCGCATAACACTTAGATTCATAAACATATACAAAGGTTTCTCTACGTGTATAACTTGATCTAATCTCGTATACACAAAGCTAAATCGATCTAAGTTTGGGATCAACAGCTACCTCAGTTACAGATTCGATATCAGCCGGTCTGAGGGCCCTATTTTCATGAATAATTTACTTCTTTTGTGTACTTTTATTTGATCGGCCAGATAATGAACCAGGTTCGTTGACACGTTTCTGATAATAGAAAATGAATATACATAAAGCGCATGCAAAGAAAAAAATTTGATATGGAATTTGAATAATGAATTAGTACTCACTATTTTCATTGATTTGTATTGTTGCAATTTGAACTCATCTTTTACAACAGGAAGTAATCCATCTGTCCACTCCTCGACTATAGCCTCCAATGGTAATGCCTTTATAGGGTAAGAAATACACGGCTGAAATGTCGGTTTTCTATGGTGAGATAAAGGTATCAAAAGAGTAACATAAGCATCCTTCCATCGTTTCAAAAACATTACCACATCAAACCAAATCATGTTACCATGTGACTATGTATTTAAAACATTAAAGGGACAAGAGAAGAAATGTAGAAAAGTATCATACACACAAAAATAGTCCTTTATTTTCCTTATTAAATCCTCCCAAAAATATTCTAACATGGGCTTTTTGAAGTAGATGATCCACTTACCACTTACCACCATTGCAATTTGGAGAATCTTACCATAACAATAAGCAGAAAAAAGCATATGATTTAGCTTACATTAAGTCCAACTAACACAAAGAGGATGATTGCAACAACTATTAAATGATAAAGAGTTAAATGTTTGGATATCCTTTGTACCTCCTATAACATGTTCTCAAACATGTTCTGTAACTGATTAACAATCATTTATAATTAAGGTTTCTAGAAGACATTAACATAAACGCAAGTGGTTCGATTCTCTGTTTTCGATTTATATATCACTTTAAACATCAAATTAACATCGAAACAAAACAAATACTACAATTAAAGTCATTATGTATAACTGTAACAGCAGCTTACTTGATACCAAGACCAATGTGCTCCTGGATAGCAAAACTAAAGCAGCCATGTCAAAATCTTGTATTCCTTAACCTTCAAGCCATTTTCCAAGAGTTACATTGCCTTGTCTCCCTTAACGGTGGCATGGCATTCAATCTTTTCATTACGCCTAATCCCAAAAGACCTCAAAGTGTCATTAACAGTAACAGAAAAGCGAAGTATCAAGTGGTGCTTTTGGCAATGGAGCTTCAATAACTTTCCTGAAAGAATAATAATAACATTTTGTTTAGAACTGCAGAAACATTTTCCAACTATAGTATTAGGGACATTCACGTGGTGTGTTTTCCTCACCTCTTTAAAGAAACTTCCTTTTCATCAAGGAAGAACAAATATTTGTGTCCAAGAGCTCTCTTAAAACGCAAAGGATCTCAAGATGCAAATCCATATAGTGGTTGCACTGACAATAAAAACCAGTCATAAATTTAATTACAACCAGATTCTTGTATCTAAACATTAATCATCCGACATCTTTTTAAGTCAGAAAATGAAAAAAAAAATCTTCACATTCAATGAATCATAATATTATACAAAATAAGCATAGTATATAACTTATAATTCACCTCAACATTTCTCATGCTAAGTATGCTATCTATATCATCTGTAGTCAATGTAGTCCTTTTTTAGTGATCCACCTAGCTGCAAAATAACCACCAAAATCATAAACAACACTCTAGGAACTTTAGGCATACCACATTCAAAAGAAATATGAGAAATAAGTCCAACTGAACTTTTTTTAGCATCTTATGGATGTCTTAGAATAGTTATGAAGTGAGTTTTATAAAGCCGTAATCATAGTCTCTGAAGATACTCCAAGTAGTTTCAAATTGCACAAATAGGTCTAGGTAATGTTCATTCTCTTCCAGCCACCACATGTACTTTCGCGTTTAAGCTGCCTTTGTAATGCCCCTTCTCCTCTAGCCACTACATGTACTGTCCCGTTTAAGCTTCCTCTGTAATGATCCTTCTCATCTTCAAGCAAACATTCAGAATTAAATCTTATTACAATTAATACGTTGGTTAGTTGAACTGGAACCTGAACTTGTTTCTCACCATCAATAGGTACCAAAATTGGGGGTTTTGGTGGAATGTGGGTTGTTCTATCTTTTTCTAGGTCTTCCTGGACACAAAGATCTAGCGCTTGTTGCATAATTAATAAATAAAAGATTAAACCAAAAAGAGACAATGTCTATAGGTTAAAACAACTCAATATGGTAAAAGTAATGTGATTATATAAATTCTGTAAAATCATAAAACTCCACAGAGTGTTGGTCAATAACTAAATACGGAGTATGATATTATACACACTTAATACCTTTCGTAGAGACCCATTTGCTGTTTTCCAATCAAGTTCATCGATCATTATCTGAATTTCAATGATCTCTCAAATAGCATAATACTAGACCAGTTAATTAATTTTTGTTATGAATTTATTTCACTTAGTGCCAGTAATCACACCAATCCCAGCATTACTAACTTACCGTTTCCAAAAGAAGTAGCTTTAGTTTTTTAGGTAGGCAAGTTTATCCTCAGCCATCAACAACCGTAATTTATTATTTTGGTTGATCATACCCTACGAAAGGTGCTTCCTTCTTGTTTCGCAATGCTCCAAGGTTTTTGTTATCAAGCTGCAATCATAAACCGGGAAGTAAAATCTACAAAAACATAAAAAAAGGGTAAGTAAACACCTTGACCATGATCGAATTCAGCTGTAAAAATAACCAAATTTTATTCCAATTCAGCTATGTCTATCAAGTGAACAACAATAAACCTTTCCATGTTAAGTCTCTATAGGTAGTCACATGTTAAAGCTTAAATGGTGCATAGCTAACTTGATAAAAATACACCACGACTTTGCGCTTCTGCATTTTACCTAAACACCTAATTAAATGATTTCATGCCTGCTTGGTAATCCCATATGCAAACTATGTATCCATGAATACAAAGTCATCCTGAGACAAAATTAACAAATATACAGAATCACAAAAACATAACTGAAATAAAACAAAAACAATCAAAAACAAAGTAGTATGAAACAATTCACCATCAATACGTCAATAAGCACATGTTATAAGAGTGCGATAACAATCACATACTATTAAAATTGGCATATATAAAAAATGAGAGAAACTATCATCTAATGTAGCAAAATGTAAAGAAACACAACAATCCATATTCATCCAACTAAAATAAACTGGCATGCAAAAGTATGAGTATTCTTTTTTTCCACGTCTTAACTTATGTTTGATGTTACTTGTTAAATCCGACTTTTTAATAGCTTATTGACTCGCAAATAACTAAATATATACCATTTATACTATGTCAAAAGCTCAACAAAAGGGCATCATTATTTACTGTATAACCACGATATTAAAAAGTAAGGACTTAGAGAAAACCTTCTTAACCTGCTTCCATAAATTTTACATGCAAACCATGATATTATCAAAAGAATATTACCTGCATATATTGTGACACCCTAGAACCAAGGTCATTAACGTTACCCTAAATTACGCTAATTTTTGAAATTTTTAATAAATTTTAATTTCTATATTTATAAGTATTTTGGTTAAAGCCGATGTTCGAGGTTATAATTTTTACGATTGACGATTTAAGAAGGACGATGACGATTACGATCCCGATGGATGCCCAAATTTCTATAATTATTGACGATTTATCGATAATGTAATTTTTCGAGAATTTTACTTACGGTTCGTGTTAAGTTGATTCGGGTGAGTTTTATAGCCTTCCGAGTACATTTAAAGTATCCCAAAAATATTTTGGAGTGTTCGGGATGATTTCCGACTCCCGTAAAATTTTCTAAATTGACTAGTAAGTCAATCCCGCAAAGTTTTAAGGACGTTTTTACTTAAGGCCAAAAGAAACCTTTAATTGCACTATGGTCCCTCCCAATTCCACAAAAAGGCACTAACACAAACACATAGAAACATTTAGACAAAAAAAAATCAAACTCTCTCTTCTCTTGTCCTTAGGCCGACGGCCAAACACCAAGAACCACCATCCCACCATTTTTTCTTGAGTTTTCACAAAATCTAACTTAAGACCACCTCCTAGAATCCATTGGTGAGTGTTAATCCATGGTTTAATTAAACATGCATTAACAAAAATTTTCCAAAAATTTTCAAGAATCATTCAAATTCGTTTTTGAGGCTAATTGTATGGATGCATGTTAAATTCATGTATAGTGTGAGTATAATCACCAATAAAACCCACCAAAATTAATTTGGTTGTGGTGATTTGGTCACCCAAACCCCACGGCACAAGGGGGTGTTTGGGGAGCCATGGTGGTTGATGATTTTGAGCTTTGATATTGTGTTTGGCATTGTGTTTAGTGATGTTTTAGATGGGTATAAGTGATTGCATGTTTGTTTTTAGATGTTAGGATTATGAGGTTGATTGATCAATAGGGGTTAGGACTGAAATTTGTGTTTGGATATGTTTGGGAATGCTTAGGATGAAGCCTAGTAGTGATTGATAGGTTTGGAATCGAGCTTAAGCATGATTTTGGTGTAGTCAAATTTAGGCAGAAAGTTTGAGGCCTTTTTATAAAAATTATTTTTCCTACAGGTCTAGATAACTAAATGTAGTTATAGAGGGTCTTCTTATCTTTAATTTGGTATAAGGTAGAGCCCGTGACTCAAAACGAGCTAAAAGTTATGAGGTTTTAAAGATCGAGTACCGGGAGACGAGGACTTTCATAATCCGAATTTATGTATAGTTTTAGTCAAATCCCGAGGACCACAAGTATGAATTGGTAAATGGTCAAGGGTCAAATTTTGGTCACAAACCTGTGTAATTGAGTCTATAAGTTGACTTAGGAGTCAAAGAAGTCAAAGGTACATTTCCAATAGGTCAAAGAGGTCAAAGTTGGTCGAAGTACAATTTCAGCCCGGAAAATGTAGTTTTTGGAAAAGCGTCGAGTAACGGGTCGTAAAGTAAAAAATTTTATTGGGATTAAAAATGTGTTATCTACAGGTCTTATAGGATTTTTGAGAATTTTGTCAAATTTTATAAGAATGGTTAAGTAGAGTAAAACAGCCCGTACTTTCGGTAAGTACCGGTGAAAATGAGTAAAAAGGGATAACGTAAATAATAAGAACGAATGGTATAAAATGAGTGATGCTTGTTGTTTTGTTTTTGGCGTGAGTTATAATTGTCCTAAGTGACTAGTATCTATGTATTTTATACAGTACCGTAAGGTATTTAAAATGAGATTACTCATTACGCGTTATTTGTTGATAGGTGTTGATTTACCCGGGCATCCGTATCGTCGTCAGTGATCATCTCTCGAACTACCGACTACTTAATATATAAGGTGTGAATTTATAGCCTCGCTTATATTTATTTCAAACTGTTTTACCCGCGAGGGAAATGCATGCTAGTTTTTAAAAGGAACGTATATCATGAATGATTGTTAGACCCGAACGTTGCCTTAGAAATTGTATTGAGTACCAAGTTGCAAAAGACACTAATTTCATGAACTATTAACTATTGTCCTGCCCTCGAGTAGGGGAAATAGCCGCTTATACAATTTGTAGTACTACGGGGCTAACGACCCAATGCTAGCCGAGAAGCTGTACGTTGAGTAAGTTCTGCGGTAGATTATCTTGTATGAGAGATAAGGTATAATTGCAACTGATGCCTTTAGAAGGGGCACTGGTTTCATCTGAATCACGCCGGTAATTATTACGCGGGTGATTGAGTTAACGGATTAGTGTCATGAGCTTAAACACAATTGTCAGTATCCTGAATATAGATTGTTTGATCGACAAGTCTATGAATGATCACGAATGGTTTTTATTTTATATACGTTCAAATGAATTGTAAAACCTATGAATTCCACTCAACGTTTTCGTTGACCAAATTTTGGCATGTGTTTCAGGTAACCGCTGAAGTGTAGAATGGAGCATGCATGGGATGGATGTTGTGTGTATGGCTTGGAGTCTGCTTGTTTTTCCTCCCTTTTCTACTTAAACATTTTTAAGTTTAATGTAATGTTGTTGTGAAACTGAAATTCTTGGGTTGAGATTCATGGGGACCGAAAACGCTAAACTTTGTTGTACCAAGTGGGGTTGGAAAAACCGTGGACATGTATCATCTAACAATTTTTAAATTTCAAGTTTTAAGTCGACGTCTTTTTAGCGTCGTTTGATATATCTTGTGTGCAATGAATACTGTGTAGCACCCAATGTTGTAGTTCCGCTGCGCATAGCATTTGTGGGGGTGTTACAGATTGGTAATCAGAGCCATGAGTTATAGAGAACTAGGTCGTTTTTGAAAATCCTAAACTATAACTTTTGGTGTCGTAAGAAATGGTCCAAGCACACACAACTATCCTGCATGGCTCCGGTAAGATTTATTTTGTATTCATGGCATTCGACGTATACTTTTGAGTTGAAGTATATATGTGGGTAATTATTACGTAAGTATGGAATTACTATATGTAGACGTTGAAATTATACGTGGAATATCCGACATCGTAATTTTTGTATTAATCATGCATGAGCATCATATTATTACATTTTGGGCATATGTACCACCTTTGCATTGCATTTGCATGCATGTATTTATAAATATTGTATAATTACTTATGTACCCTCCGAAATTCGCTGTTATTGCAGGAATGGCCGAGGTACCGCCTAATGATAATGGAAACGATTACGTCGTAGGTCGCGAAGGGGGAAGTGTTGGAACAGCAGCTGAAGGACAAGCTGAGACGAACGATGTACAAGCCCAGGACCCCGACCAAAGGAGAACTACTTGCCCCAGGCCTATGCGTACTTCCCATCTGGTTGGTGCACCAGGTATCCCCAGAAGAGCCGAAGGTGCAGTGAGCGCAAATTCTCTTCATCAAGGCATCTCAAGAATTTGCTGCCCCGGACCGAGAATTTATCATGACGTACGACGGGTTGTGAGAGGTTTGGATGAATCAATGTGCATGCGGTACGTAGTGGAATCAAGGGTGATCAGTAGATTCGACGAGAATGAAAGGGAACACCAAAGACTGTTGGAAAGGACTGCAAGAATTGAGTATGATGGGAATGTAAACAAAAGTGATATCAACAGTCTAAGATCGATGGTTGCAAATTTGAGCGCTAGTCTTGACCGTGTTAGGGAGGATCAAGTGAGGTTGTCAAGGATGCAGAGTTGGGAGCATCGTGTGAGAGCATCATTGCCCCCAGATTGGAGATTCGTGGACGATTTGGAGATGGAGGCTAATGACTTCATGATTCAGCCGCCTACTAGAGGTGCTTGTATAACGGTGGGAAGTCAGGTAGCGATTGAGTGTGGGTCTACATCAGGGACGAAAAAGGAGACGGAATGTGGGCCGGATGATAAAGGAAAGAGAAAAATGGATGATGTGGATGAGGACGATAGTGATGAGGAACCCGAGGAAGACAATGACGAACCGCCACCCAAGAGGCCGTGTGGAT